>MKYO02012009.1:371633-409253 GCA_002013955.2 Citrus medica | reverse complement strand
TTCCAGTGAGATTTTGGGGTTTGACATGTTATTCTTGAAAGTAACTATGACAATCTATTAGGCTGATTCATGTGGATGGTTGATATGGGTGTTATTTTTCTTTAGACTGAAGATAATGCTTATACTTTTATTTGATTGTTATCATTAGTCTGATTGAATAAACACGAGTGTTTTAAAAAAAATCATTTTGGATTTGAATTTTGTTTTCGCTTTATTTGCTAGGGACTAGCAATAAGCTGGTTGGGGGATATGTTGAGTGTTAGAAAATGCATATTTATAAAGGAGAGAACCGTCATTTTACATTTCAAGTCTTACTAACAACCCTTACTTTTATGTGTTTAAGCTTTTTGTAATTTAATTATGTGTGTTTTATTTTAATTAAGTATTCTATGTGTTTTAGGGGCATCATAGTCATTTCACAATAAACGAGAGATCAGACGGCAAAACGGACATCACTTTTGAACTCAGGACGGTCAAAAATCTTAGAAGGAGCATAAAAGGAAAAATGGCACTGTTCACATGTATGATACTATTCACATATACGGTACTGTCTACGTTACTGTTCACAACACTGTTCATATAGATGGATCGATGGCGTGGCATTGATCGATGATGTCGCATTGACTGATGAGGTGTCACGATCCTGTTGGACTAAAATTCTTATGTACTATTGATGGTGACGAGATGTGTATAAGAGACAGGTACATGCATCACACAGGATTATTTTCAACCAAACCGTGTTACTGTTCAACCCGGGTCAAACCGTGTTACTGTTCATCCGCGTGGTCAAACCGCGTACTGTTGACTGATAACGTGGCGCAATCCTGAACGTCCAAACCGTTTTTAATCTGATAGCCATGATTTACTCGATGTATCTATAAAAAGGGGACCTCCCCCCCTAATTTGATAGCTCTGAATCCATTTTTGGGCTCTATTTTCTGTAATTCCTTCTTCATCTTGTGTTTTCTACATATTTTAATAAATTTTCATTTTGCCTCTAATTCAATTATGAGTGGCTAATTTTCTTTTAAGCTTAGGTTGAAGGTGAAGTCTCAACATGTGTCATGGGCTTTATTTGGTAAATTTATTTTCTCTTCTCCTCTAGTTTTTGTGGATGTTTTGGCTTCTCGTCGACAAATAATCATAATCTTATCTAGTACCGTCTTGGTTTTACCAGCTCCCTAGTATAAGGTTATTATTATTTGGCACAATAAGCCCTTAGTATTATATTGATTAGAGTGTGGTTCATGAGGTGTGGATTCCCCCCTTATGATTTAATTGGTATTAATAAGGAATATTTAGCCCATGATGCATGTTGATACAGATCCAGATACCCAAGTACGTCAATTTAATAGATCTATTATATTCAAGTACGTCAATTTAATAGATATACACTTTAATTTCTTCTCGCCATTTCAATTTCAATTTTAGGATAATCTAAGTCACCTTCACCACAAAATTCAACCACCCATTTACAAAATTAATTCTATACACAATTAAAATCTACCTCCTCGTGGGATCGACACTCGTCATTATTAGTCTATACTACAATAGATTCGTGCGCTTGCGAGTTCAACAATATTTACACAATAGTAGTAATGAGCCATCATTTATTTAAAACAACATATTCATTAAAATAAATAAATAAATAAAATACAAGAAATAGAAGAACACGTGCCCATATTGTCAAGAAAAGTAATTCGATTGATACACTATTGCATGGACCAAAAGTTATAAAGTAAGTAAGCAACATTAAGAAGCAATATATTGTACAAAACTATGAAACTATGAAATGATTAACCACAGTGCATAAACACTATTTGACTAACAAACACGTGTTCATAGAATAGATACTAGAAAAACATCAGCTTCTTAAACTCATTGATTGAAATAACAAATAAAGTTCTATGAGCACATTTGTAGTCACAATGTAAGAATACACCATCACCGCAACCAGCTGGTGAGATAAGAAGAAAATATTTTTGTTTACACAGAAAAATATGACAAACAAAATAAAACAACTCTACCAGTAAGCATTTACTTGGGTTCGCAACTTAAATTCTGCAGCAAGATCTTCTAAAGGAATACATTAGCTATTTCAGCAACATGTCATAGATTAGAAATTGAACATATCAAAATCAAATATATTCTACTACAAATTGATCAATTCAAATTAAGACCAAGCTCTTGCAATTTCAAAGTTTTACATCTTCTAAAATCACGATTTACAACAGCATAAAGAAACTAGGCAACCTTGACAGATTGTTTGGGAAAGATACTGAAATGTGTGTGTGTGTGTGTAGATATATACATAGGCCTTCCATGAATACAAAACCAATTTGTACACAAAATTTTCTATAGTTGAAAAATGGGGAGGACTTAGAAAAATTGGATAGTGGTTAATAACTTTAATAAGCTTTTTTATCTTTTTATCTTTTTAGAGCTAGTCAATGTAAATCCTGCACAGTCTATTCAGCTTCCAATGGTATACATTCAATAGAGCATGTAGTTTAGATCCTTTGTTAGTTCTTCCTATTGTAGATTTTGATAGCTCAACACACACACACACACTCTCTCTCTCTCTTAATTAAGGCTTCAATATTGAATATAGAGATCGACTATGCAAATATTCAAACTACTACATTTCATAATCATACATTATTGTCTCTCTAATTGCATACATAACTCTGAGAGTCACTGGATAATAAGCAAAGACAGAAATATGGACAATATTATTATAGCTAGCCAGCATTGTCTAGCCTCGAATATGAGCACATGAGCATATATTTCATCATCAATGCATAACTCAAATACTATATCTCATCCAAAATCTCACACCATGCTTTCAATCAAGATTTACTCAATAAAAAAAAATTAGCAACTGATAGTAGTAGAGATGGAGCTGAGAGAGCAGCAGCAATAAAGCAGCAGTAGTCGAGCAGCAGCCGCAACAGCGGAGACGGGGCAGCAACGGTGGAGACGGAGCAGCGGCGGCAGCGACAGAGATAGAGCAGTAGCAATGGCCTAGATGAAGCAGTTGCGGCGGCGGAGACAAAGTATAACAGCAGATTTGGGCACACCGAGAGAGAGTAAGTATTGTGAGTAGATCGGTAGATAAGGAAAGAGAGTTGAAGAGATAAGGCCGAAGAGATAAGGATAAAGAGAGAGTCACTGGAGTTTGTTTTTTAATTTATTTTTGGGTTTAGTTTTGGAATATGTGGGGAACATGAACATGTTCTCTTTTTTATAGTTATAAAAGTGAATTTCAAATCACTTGTTTTATAATTTATTTTTTAGAATTCACTCACCGAACATGTATTAACTTAGATCCATAAAAGGAAAATGAAAACAGGGCACATAAAATGTTACCAAACAGGCCCTTAGATTCTTTCCTATGTGCTTTAGATTAGAATTTTGATTTGATTTAGATTCTTTCCTTATTTGCTTTTATATTAGGGTTCTAATTTGATTTTGGTTTAGGATTTATTTCCAAAATTTCTTGTAACCAACCCTATATAATGTGTTCGCATCCAATAAATATAGACATATTAGTTTTGATGTAATTAGTGAGAGAGTTAATTATCTTGGGTTCTTAAACTAACTCTTTGAACTTATCTAATGCACTTGACTTATTAATTTGATCATCCATATCTAATGCACTTGCATTAGTTATAAAATGCACTTGCATGCAACAAATATAGACAAGATTAGTTCTGATGCAATTAGTGAGAGAGTTAATTCTCTTAGGTTCTTAAACTAACTCTTTAAATATATCAGATTTCCATGTCATTCAAACTCTTGACTTGTTGATCAGATCATTCATAGTTAATTGTGGCGTCTTTACATACTAAGATTTGTGCTTTCATTGAGCATCGAGTAATGGTTCCATTCAATTCCATATTTAGATTCGATCTTGAAGATTAAATTGATTAGGGTCGCATCAGTTCTTAACAGGATTCAAATCAAGGTGCATAACAGACAGTCTAAACATCATCTATGTTACTATCATTAATTTATAATAAAATATTTTTCATCATGAATTCAAGATGATTTTGCACAGCCATATATATCTGTCACACAACATTTTAGAGGGAAATTTACAATTTTTTGAATTGTTTACAATTGTTTTGAAATTTTTGGTGGGAAAATTAATATTATTTCAATTACTGTTATTTAAAAATATTTATTATTATTATTATTTTAGTTGATTACTATTATTTTAATTTGAATTTTACTATTATTATGAATAATAATAATTTCATGAATTTCTACATTATACAAAATTGTTTTTAGAAATTAGATTTTTAAATAAAAAATAATACAAAATATAATATTATTAATTAAAAAATCCAATAAAAAGCAAAATACATGAAATTTAATGCATATTCAAATTTCAACATCCGTTATACAACATTGACACAAAATTTGCAAAATTTCCTAATAATAGTAATGCTCATGAGGATCATCCACAACATGTAATTCTAGCTGCTTGTCCCTTAATCTTTTGCTCTCATAATAATGAATCAATGTCCATTAATTGGCACTTTGACTGATTCAATCCAAATCAACGTGCGAGACGGTCATCCAAACTTGAGTGAGCTACAAAATTTATCGATTACACTTGATTAGTTACAAAAACGAAAATGAATCTTGTTAATTTGTTTGTTATAATTCATTTTCTTGCAATTAGATAATTAACTAAGCTCAATCTAGTAATAGAGAAATGTAGAAAAAATGAATAGAATGGAATGGAATAACAGTCATCTCTAATGCAAGTACTCATTTAAACTAATATCATGAATAAAGGACAAGAATCATATGCAATAGCATATATAAGGCTTTAGTTGTTTCAAGGAATTCAAATATTTCCTCTTATTTACATAACATACAATGAACAAAAGCAATAGACTACTACATACTGAACATTCTTAGATATCATATACCAACCTTACTTAGGTACTTTTATCATAACATAATGTTACATAAAGCATACATTAAGATTAAGTAAACTATAAAATAATAAGTAGTTTTACCACCATAATTTACAATGATTGCAGGTAGTGGTCACACCTAAAATATATTAATGGTCACTAATATTTCATTAGACATTAAAGTGGCTTAGATAATTATCTAACTCTTAAAATGACATTTGGAAACTCTAGCTGCGCAAAAACCTTGGAAATGTTGTCAAGATCATAAAGATGAACATCTTTAACATAATGCCAATTACGTCTTTTTAGTTTGCTCACTTTTCATTAAAACAAACATAACCCAGCAAGTTTGGTTCATTAATGGCATAACCAAAGGCATAGAGTAAAAAACAATCATTAAAATTTGATTTCAAATTAATACCTCCAAGAACTCGCCTTTAAAATTATTTGATTTCAAATAATTTTATTCTCTTAAAATTCCTTTTTAAAGCAGCTTGTATTCTTTTGGCTCTAACTCTTGTAATTAGACCTTTGTCAATGTGTAAATAATTACTTGAAACTTTAATAGTACGAGTACCATGCAATATTTGCATGGTAGGTGGATCCAAATAAAGGATAATGTTTTAAACATTACAAAGACGTTTCATTTTTTGGTATTATTTGTTTAAAATTTTAATTTAATTTTTTTAGATAGTATAAAATATTATAGATTAAAATATTAGTATGATTTATGTATTAAAAATTACGAAAATTTATCTAGTTCATAAATATTATTCAATCATCAAATTTAAAGATAAAATTGTAACTTTAAAATATCATTTAAGTGGTTTGTCATTACAAAAGGAGAGGGGGAAGAAATATCATCGCTATTGATAAGTGAAGTGATGGCGATATATTCATTGTATTTAAGTCACATGCAAATTAACAACGGTATAAATAAATAAGCCACCACATCGCCCATAGAGCTACCGCATGGCCCCAAGATTTAAAGATATCTCAAGTGGTGGACCCCAATTGTCCGTATCCACCCACCTTCCTTCAGCCGTCATCTCCCAATCTCATCCTCCACGTGCTTTCACTTCCACTTATATATTTCATCCTCGATCCTTCCCACTTCATTTCTTCAAAATCAAAACAAAAAGATAATAATAATAACAATAATGGCCGTCGTAAAGCAACGTCGCCAACTCAATCTTCGTCTCCCTATGCCTGAACTTTCGGAGCGGTGCCTGCGTTTTCCTTTGCCCCTCCCTCCCACTGCCCCCAACACTAATAACAACACCACCGCCGCCACCGCCGCCATCGCCTACTCTGATCTTGAGAAACTTCAAGTCCTTGGCCACGGAAACGGTGGAACAGTCTACAAAGTCCAACACAGATGCACCCACAAAATCTACGCCCTCAAAGTTGTCCATGGCGACGCTGACCCCACCGTGCGCCGCCAAGTCTTCCGTGAAATGGAAATCCTCCGCCGCACTGACTCTCCTTTCATTGTTCAGTGCTTTGGTATATTCGAAAAGCCTTCTAGTGACATCGCTATTTTGATGGAGTACATGGATTCAGGCACCCTCGATACTTTGTTGAACAAAAACGGCACCTTTTCGGAGCCTAAGCTTGCTCACATAGCCTCTCAAATTCTCAAAGGTTTGAGTTATTTGCATGGCCATAAAATCATTCATCGAGATATTAAGCCATCCAATTTACTGGTTAATAACAACAACATGCAAGTGAAAATAGCGGATTTTGGTGTTAGTAAAATCATGTGCCGTTCTTTGGATGCTTGTAATTCTTATGTGGGTACTTGTGCTTATATGAGTCCTGAAAGATTTGACCCCGATGCCTACGGAGGGAATTACAATGGTTATGCTGGAGATATTTGGAGCTTGGGGCTTACTTTGTTGGAGCTTTATTTGGGTCATTTTCCGTTTCTTCAACCAGGTCAAAGACCCGATTGGGCCACCCTCATGTGTGCTATATGTTTCGGGGATCCGCCCAGTTTGCCCGACGGGGCATCTCCGGAATTTCGCAGTTTCATTGAGTGTTGTTTGCAAAAGGAATTTAGTAAAAGATGGACGGCTTCTCAGCTTCTGACTCATCCTTTTCTGTGCCAAAATCGAAGATCCGATTGCTGACCCGAACCCGAATAATCAATGAGAGTTTGTATTTGTATATACTTTCGGAATCAGATTTCAATTTTGTACATTATTATCTTTTGTTTTCATTAGCTGTTTTATTCAACTCTTCAAAATGAGAGTCAGAGAAATTATTTGTATTTTTGGTTAAAACTTGAGTTTAACATTTTTTTTACTGTTTGTAATGATCCTTGTAATTAACCACAAAAATCTGCATGAACTAGTACTATTTAATTTGTTCGTCTACTTCGACTTACCTAACGCAACGCAATGCCTCGTTTTTGTTGAGCTAATTTTCCTCGTCAAACATTTAATTCGGAGACCCCCTTCCACTTTCTGGCACTCTTCCGCGCCGGGCGCTAAGGTCAATATTTTTATTCATTCAAAGTCCATTTTACAACAATTTAAAAAAGTCCGTTGTTTTGTTTTCTTATGCCGTCGAGAATCTCGAGATATTCAATTTATTGCAGTAAATAGTTGAATGAATGAATTATTAAAAATGAGTCCATTGAAATATTCTCGAACCACACTTGATTGATAATTCTATCAATCATGCACGTAATTAATATATAAAGAGCTCTATTATAAATAAATACCGTTAAACTGGTTATTTTGTATTTAATTTGATACATTGTCGCGGGCGTATGATCTCCTTCTAATATAGATACAGACTTTTCGTAGTTAAATTACTAGATTAGGTAGTTATTTACCTTTTGAACATCTGTATGTAGCTCTATATGACTAGCACTTAATTTGTCACAGGAAATCTTTTAACTAATTTCCCAAATTATTAGATGTTTCAAATAAATAAATATCATTAAATACAAAATTTCACGATGTTTGAATTATTTTCATTATACTATAACAAATTTTGTATTAGGGATGGTAGCATTTCCCGCGCGGACTATACTCATGGGTCCCCGATCAATTCAGGTCGGGAATGGACTCTCAAAAAGTTTTAGATTTAAAAATGGCTTCATTTTGAAGATAAACGCAAGTCCCAAATATATTTCGAGTTTAGATTTAGGAATTTTATCGGCCCGAAATTTGAATCCTAAATATGCTTTTCTTAAAAAAAATATTAAAATATATTTTAATTTAATCATATAATAATAATTTAAAAAAGAAACTCAACGCACATATGTTTAATTAGAAAATAGAAAAATATAACAAAACTAATACCCTAGAACTAAACTCACGGTGAGTTAATCACATCGCCACCTCCGTGTCTCCAACAGAGCTTCCTCTTCCCAACCGTCGCATGCAACACCAAAAGATCAAGCTTCGCCACTGCTTTCATTTCTCACTTTTCCATTTGGTGGTGTTGGATGTCAGAGCCGGGGCCATGAACGTCATAAGCTCTGTTGGAATTAGGGTGCGTTTGGGATTGAGGTTGGGCAGCTGTAGCTTCAAAGCTACAGCACTAAAGTGTTTGGTAAACACTAACTGCTGTAGATTTTAAGCTATGTTGATACAATTTTTCACTTGTATAATATAAAATTTATTATATCTTTAATAATTTTGATAAAATTATTATTTAAAATTTATATTTACTATATATTATTAACTTTTATTTCATAATTACAGTTTTTTTTTTCACAGCAGCTATAGTTTAAAAGTTACAGCACCTCAATTCCAAACGCACCCTAAATATGGCCAACATGCAGCTCTGGCAGCTCATGTCCTCCTCCGGTTATGCTTTCAACTTTCGTTTGTCTTCGATTTGAGCTAATCTTATTTTTCAATTATGGAATTTATTATTATTTCATTACTTTGAACATAATTTCTTTCATCCCTTCATGGATCCGCGAGATTCATGCATTTTTCCAATTTTTTTTAATGGAATTGCAATACAGCCCAACGATTTAAGATAAGGATAAACTTATGCTTTAAAATATGTATATAATTATTATTTTTTCCAAATATTCAAAATTATTATTTTAAAAAAAATTAAATGGGGACCAAGCCCCGTTTTAATCTCCACCTAGTTTCGGGATTATTAGGGGCATCCCGAATTATCCTCAATTAAAACTTTTTTAGGTATGGGGTAGGTTCAGAGTAGCGTTGATAAATTAAAGGCTTGGGTTGGATATGGGTGGGCTTGGCCAAGCCCACTACGAGCTTGGCTGAGTTTGGGGCGGGACTTGCGCTATTACTTATTTTTAAATTGTTGTAAACTTGAAATGAGTTAATAATAATTAAGTTGTTATAATCATAATAAATTAAAGAAAATAAATATTTTAAATTTAAAATAATAAATAAATAAAATAAAACAAATAAAAGTTTAAATATTTAATTTTTTAATATTGAATTTTCTAATTCAAGCACTATTTTAATTAATTAACACTTAAAAAAGAGATTAGTATTATAATTTTAAGTTTTTTAATTTATTATTTATATATAAATTAGGAATTTAAACTTTCTTTTTTTTGTTTTTCCATTATTTTTTAATTTAAATTTATTATTCTAATTTATAAATTTATTTTTTAAAAAATAGAGTACTTGAGCCTGATCCAGACTTTTTTTCCTAAACCCTTATTCAAACAGACTTGAAGCTGCCCATACTTTTTTATCATCCCTAATTTAAAAACTACTTCTAAATCGATTATGATCTCCGGCGCGAACCCACCGCACTGACATCACTAATTCGTATAACATAATCAAAATTCGGTATCTTTCTTATTTCCTATCAAGATATTTATAGAAAAAAAATCGTTACTAGGCATGTCCCACGTGCTTAAAAAAATTTGATAGACTATAAAATTCTTAAGGGATTTGTTTTTATTTAATTTTCAATAATTTATATTATCCGGTTGGTTCTTAGTAGGTTCCACTCGCACAAGTTGCGGATTAAACTTTTCTATATACGATAACGATGTGAACAATAATTCAAAAAGATAAATAGTTTCCTATGTTTTTGTTGTCTACATTCACATGTTCACTTTACTTGTTTGCCACCCTACGTGGCACATTAGGGTTGTCGATAGCGATTGATGGTAGTGGATTGGTTTGGACTGTCCTGGTACTCGTACACTAAACAAGTTATTAAAAAAAAGACATAAAAAAGTGTAATGTTCTAATTCTTCATATTTAAGTTTTAATTTAAAATATTTTTAATGTGGTATTTATTTATTAAATAAGATAATAAAATAATAAAAAATTTATATTTATTAGTTAATAAATAAATAATACATATTATTATAATTAAAATTAAAACTGAAAGACCAAGCATTATTTTTTTAAAAAATGGCTAAAATTACATATTTCTTGAATGCTTCTCTTAATAAATAATACAAATTATTATAATTAAAATTAAAACTGAAAGACCAAGCATTATTTTTTTTAAAATGGCTAAAATTACATATTTCTTGATTGCTTCTCTTACAACTGGAGATGTCTAACGGGTCGTGCCATCATCAAAAGAAGGGACATGTGTGCTCGTGTTCATGTCGTGCCCTGCCCACTTATGCCTTACCCACACGTACTGTGTTGTGAATCGTGTCATGACATACCTAAGAAAAAAAATATGATAAGTTTTTTTCTTCTTTTTTTTTTTAATTTTTTTAAGAGGGCGTGCCATACTTTTTTTCTAGTCTATTGAGTCCATTTTGTCAAATTCAATAGAATTAAAAATTTAAAACTCAAGTCCATATTTAATAATAATAAACTAATAATAGTAAGCAAACGTAACATTAATTACTAAGTTAGATTCTACGGTATTAGAATTCTTTTTTAATACTTAACAACAACAATAATAAGAATAAAATTTTCTTAAGAGTTAACTTAATTGTCAACTTGAACTTATATAGAGTTATAGATCATAGTGTATAATAACATTAATACATATCTATAAAATCATAATATTTATAATTTTATTTATTAAAATCATGACATCAATAATTCATTTAATAAATTATACATATAAATCAATTAGATTTTTTAAATTAAGAATTAAATGAATTTAAAAACTTGCGCTAATAAAATTATTAAAAGATTCAATTTTAAGTTATTTGTAAAATTATAAAATTTTAAATTAACTTTCATTCAAAAGTGAAACGTGCTTATTATAGGTATTTTTACGTGCCGTGTTTTATCTCATCTTTAATAGTACAATATTTTTAAGACCCACGTACTTAAAATTTAAAACACAACCCAGTTGCATGTGTACTGTACAATACCACATGCTTCACCAAAACATACCATATTGTATTAATATATGTCGTGCTCATATTATGCCACGTACCATTCGACCCGTTGATCTATCTCTATGTACAACATCCACAAATAAATCTTTTAAAAATAAGCAGTTGAGTTACACAAGAATTCTTACGGAAGTAGCAACTTGTATGTCTCAATCACGCTATCAAATGCATGAACGTGAACGCAAGTGCTTATTAAATAACAAAGCAGCTAGCATCATCAATGATGTCAACTCCATTTTTTTCTCTAGGTAAATACTTCCTTTTTCTTTAGGTAAATACTCACGTGATTGTTTTATATTTCATCAAAATCATGTTATTTTTTTATCTTTCTTTTTTTATTTCTTTTTACAGTTGTTCATTTGAAGTTCATTAAGAGAATTAAATCCGCTAAATTACTTTCTTTCCATCTTTTCAATTAATTTTTATGTTACAAAATTATCCCTAAAATAAATTACAATTAACGGCAAATAATATTTATAAATAAAATATATTTAGGTAGTGTATTTTTTTTAAATTTAAAATCTGAATGACTCTAAATTTAACCAAAATCTGAATATCTAAATGCATATATCTATAACATATATATATATATATTTTTAAATATTTGAATATAAGTGTTAAGTTATTTTTTAAAAAGAAATATGAAATATGATATTTTGACATGTATACCTTATAAATACTAACAACACTTATATTTATTTGTGGAACATATGACAAATTATAAATAAATTATTTGCTTAGTTAAAAAAATTGATAATGAGTACTTTAACAAAGCACGAAAAATAAAAAATATATCTAACACATGTGTTTTTTGACATTAATATATGATGCGTATAATATGATTTTTTTCATGTTAATTATCAAAGTAAACCAAAAACTGTTTAATAATTTGAATTAAAATTAGTGTATTAAATAATATTCAAAATCTATTAGAGAAATTGTAATTATAAATACAATGAGATGGACCTATTACAAAATGTTCTCATTGAAAATACTATTCTATTCAAAATTATCAATCATAATAAAAAAATTGATAGTTGAATACATACAGGACAAAGAAAATGTATAAAAAATAATAATAAAAGCATAATTTATATAGTGGGAAATAAATGTATTTAATAGGGGTATTAATGAGAGAGAATATTAAAACCGCATTAAGATATTTTTTCGTTCAGATACAAGTTAGAATATTTAATTTTTTTTATTCAAACCTAAACATCTTATAATCAGATGTAAGTCATAGGAAACAAACAAACTAAAGTACTTTTGTTTTTTAGTTTGAAGTCTGAATTTAATTTTTTTTCAGGCATTTATTTATTTTAGGTTGTTTGTTTTTTTAACTTATCACTTATTGTCAGACAATTTTATTTGAATAGAAAAAGTAGAAAAAGTCCACTTTTATCTTAAGTCTAAAGTTTAAATGGAAAATTTTAATTTCAAATCTCAAAAATACCCTTAACAATTCATAAATTTCCAATATTATGTATAAACCTAATATTTTTGTATTATTCTTGAAGTTATTTTTTTAACTGCTTTAAATTTTTATTCACATGATAACATTAACTAAACTGAAATATTGAACAAATCAAATTATGTCCATTGTGATGAATAAAAAATAAAATAATAGTGTTGACTTTATAATAAAAGTTGATGTTATAATTACATCTTTTATTAGAAAATTAAATTAAGATCAATAATGATAGTATTTTTTTTAATGCTACCAAACTAATCAACCTGTGAAAATTATAAATTGTGAAGAACAAATATATGCACCACTTAAAATGATATTTATGTCAAACTACTAGCTTTTAAATTTTCTCTTCAGATGTTGAAAAAGAAAAAACAAACATGTCATTCAAGCATTTTCATTCAGACATATTCAATCTTTACCTAAATTCAGACCTATTAAGATTTTAGATAAAAAAAACAAACGCAACCTAAATACTCTAAATGTTTGAAAGTTATTAAAATTCAAACTTCAGGACAAAAAAAAAAAAACCTTACTCATTAAATCCATTTAATCTATATTCATTGCATGTAATTTTTTTTCCAATTAACATCAAACATAACTTTTATATTGAGTCATTATTATTAAACTGTCAATCAAAAATCATATTGTGCAATTTTTATTATGTTTTTTCGAGAGCAAATATGGAGTCTGCACATAAAGGATTATAAAAAGGTAACTATGATGGATTTTGACTTAATTCTTCTCTTGTCTGTGAATTAAAATGCCCAAGCAAATGAAGCACTTTCAAGTCTAGATTGAGAAGTATAAGCAATATTTTTTTTTGTTTATGATACAAATCAAATACTTTTATATTTATCTTAAACCTTCTAATTATATCATATTTAATTAAGTCTTATTTACTTCATGATGCTCATAATTTTATATATTATTTTAATTCTTTCATAACTTAATTTTATGTTAAAATTTACATTTTATTATACTAATTTTTATCTTAATTTCTATTATTTTGATATTATAGGTTTATTTTGGGAATATTTAAATATAGAGAGCTAAAATAGAAAATCAATTGTAGCTTAAGGAAAATAATTAAAGATTTTGGAAAAAAAAAGAAAAATTATCTACCGTCCACCTGTTTTTTCACATTTTTTTAAAAATACACAATTTTTTTTTCAACGCTTCACCTGAAGTTAACATTTTTTTATTGGTCTACTCTCGTTATAACACCGTTAGAACTTTGCTGATATCATAAAGGTAAATTTATCATTTCACAACGACATAGTGGTGGAAAGGTGCAAAAAATATAACTTCAAGTGGAGTTCAGCAAAAAAAAAAAAGAATTGTGTATTTTTGAAAAAATACGGAAAAAAGGTGGTTGGTGGATAATTTATCTTTTACATTTGAGGGTAAAAAATCTATTTACATAATATTCCGTTAGTTTTCTTATTTTTAATTTCTTTATTTCTTACTATTTAGTTAAAAATTCATAAACCCCCTTTTTATTTATAATTGGCATTTTCTTTAGTTAGATTAATTTCTATTATTACTACTATTATTTTATTTTAAATCTTGCTTTAGAGTTGATAAATAAATATAACTAGCATAGTCTCTGTGGGATCGATCCTTACTCGCTCTGTATTAATTATTTATATTAGTGGTAAGATTTTAAATTTGGTGTACCTTAACGACACTACCATCTTAACGGTCTCCAAACGGAAGTGGAAAAGTGAAAAGAAATGTAACTTCAGGTGGATTCCAGCCTTAAAAAAAAAGAATTGTGAATTTTTGAAAATGTTAGAAAAAAGGGGTCGACAGTGGATAATTTCCAAAAAGAAAAGGCCAAGCCAAATTAAGAAGTTGATTTCCTTAGTAAGAACAAGTAGGTTAAGGAATGACATCCCAACCTTTGCTTAGTTTGAGATGAAATCATTATATGAAGTATGAGAGAAATACAAAGACCTAATAAGAAAATGCCCAAATATTGGTCTACCATCAGGTACAAACTTTTTACTATTGTTTAGTATCCAATACCAGAACAATAATTGATGTTGCATTAGGAGGAACTTTGATAGGAAAAACACCAAAAGCACCGTATGAATTATTAGAGAAGATGGTCATTTGATCCTTGAATCAATCAATAACAAACAGTAAGCACACATTGTCAATACTTTATCTGCACACACATAAGTATTATTTTTATTCAAAATCAAGTTTGTGAATTGTGTGATGGAATCATGCTAGTGTTCATTGTTAAGTTGGAGGTCTTTTTGCACAATCATCTACTATTGTGCAAATTTTATTGTACTTTCAAGTGCATAAATCTATTATAGTATAGATTTATGATGACGAGTGTCGATCTCACGAGGAGGTAAATTTAATCATGTGCAGGATTAATTTTCTAAGGTTATCTATGAATTAATTGGATGTGATTTTTGAGCAATACTAAGCTAAAAAAAATAGTGAGAGTGAATTGAAGATGAAGTAATGGAAATGAAGCACTTGAATCTCTGTATTCACACTTAACACTTCACCATGAGCTTAATATTACCTTTTAGCTCTAATTAATTTATGAGGTGGGAATTTCCACTCCTCATAAGTCTCATCCTGGTAAATATGGTATCAAGCACTCATTGTGCCAAGGAAAAATTATCTTTTGCTAAATATGATGTAGAGTACACATTGTGCCAGATGATAACAATCTTTCTATCGACAATATAGCAAGAGTGTCCTCTAAGTAACTTAAATACACTCTCTGTCAACAGTAAGTGAAGACGAACCACTAGTACTAAACGAGAGTTTTTCTCTAATAAATATAGTGTAAAGTGCTAATCATGGCAAACAGTAATAATCTTGCACTAGGAAACCGGTATACTGTGCAAAATCTAGACAAGATTTACCGTCTGTTAACGATAAGTTAAAACAATCCACATAAATCAGTGAAAGGGAGTTAATAAACCTACCAAATTAAACCCATGGATCATGTTGAGGCTTACCTTTAACTAAAGCTTGAAATTAATTTAGCTACTCATATTGAACTTGGGGTAAAATGATAATTTTATATTAAAATACGTAAAACCACAAGATAGAGCAAAAATTACATAAAATGGAGCTCAAATTTGGGTTCAGAGTTGTTAAATTTGAAGGGAGTCCCTTATTTATACATACATTTTGGATGCACAAGATTGCACCATATGGCAAGCTCTAATTGAATGGAACACGTCATCAGGCCTGTGATACACAAAAGTTAGCACGCACCAATTCAATGTATTATATGTAAGATATGCACATTTTTCTATCCAATAGCATGCTACCACATCATCAGTGAATGTTAAGTCAACTAGGCTCCACTAAATTAACATGCAACCTACTACACTAAATTCGAACTTCTATAAATCTTATTTTATGCAATTGAAGTCCATTTTGATCTTGATTTCCATCGTTCCTTAGGTTTTAAGGGCTTCTGAAACCGTTTACGGTGTCGATACTGCCATCTAGGATCGCGAATATAAATAAAATTATAATTTTATCCTTTATATCATTTTTAAGATTTTTAGCTATTCTGAGCTCAAAAACATTATTTGTTCTACTATCCAACTTCTCGTTAATCATGAAATGACCCTGAAATACATATAATATTCAAGTTATAACAAAACACACAAAATCAAAGCTTAAGAGACTTAATTATATAAAAGTATAGATGTTAGTACGACTTAGGAGTGTAAAATGACGATTTTACTCGTTATAAATATGCACTCTCCAGTACTCAACAACCCCCACAACCCCCTACCAGCGTATTGCTAGTCCTAACAAAATTCAAACCCAAATTGAAATCCTTTTTTTTTCTTTGGCAATTGCGTTTGCTTCTCTAATCAGATTGATGAAAATAATAAAATAAAAGTATAAACATTATTTTTGGTCTCAATAATATCACTCCCATATCAAACCATTGGCACAAATCAGTTGAGTATATTAATTAAGCCACCTACAAGAATGATATGCCAAACCCCAAAATCTCACGGGTAATAATGAGATACTCTCAAAAGGAAATAAACCCAATAAAACATTCACTCCAAGGAATGATAGATTGAGAGAAAATAATAGGAAAACAACATCACACATTGTCACCAAGATGAAGAAATAATGTCTAGCTTTTGCTGGTCAAACAAATAATGAATGACTTTTACTAGGATGTAATGTTAGGTTAGGAAGATGGCTAACAGAGAATAGATAATATGAAAAATAAAATATATGTATGAGAAGAAATAGATATCATTAGGGAATTACAAGGTGCTTTTCACTTTCTTTCATTTATTTATTTTATTTTATTATTTTATTATTATATTTTTCTCAAACATGGAAAATATAAAACACAACGTAATACTCTAAATTAGAGTGGGATAGGATGATAGGTTAACAAATAATTTTTTTAATAGGCTAAAAAGGAGTAACTATGGATACTTCACAATATAGATGGCTAGAAAATGCTCAAACAAATCAAAGATGACCTTTCTGTCATATTCTAGGGCTCTAAAAAGTCTTTTATATCTACTAGTTCAATGAATTTTCAGATGTAACAACATAATTTTTTTTAATTAGTTGACTCAAAAGAAAATATAGAGATCTTATAGAAGACCTATTGACCTGTTTATGCAAACACGGTTACTCTCTAAGAATACTAAGCTCAAAAACTCATTTGGAACTCATTATGACATGTACATTCCTTCAAATAGCTCAATCAATTTCGCTTGTCAAATTTCTCATTTCACATTTGTCACTAACATCAATATGCAAAGTGGCAAACATGGTGTGTAACATAAGTCAAAGCCAAAGATAATATAAATACTAAAATTTAGAAGTAATCATACCCTAAGATGGTAAAAGATCACAAAAAATGTTTTTTTATAGGGTTAAAATAAACTTTAAGACTAAGAAGATGCGTTTCTAAAGTAACTAAACTCTATATTCAGCTATCTTCGATTTAAAAATTCAAAAAAATTAGTAAAAACACTACTATCAGTTATTCCATAACTGTCAATTATTCCCTTCTTTTAACTAGAATGAAACATTGTCCTTAATCTCATAAAGGAAAAAAGCAGAGTTTAGAAGACACTAGCTAAATGTTACAACATAAGAAAATATTTACAAATGAAGAGTTAAAATCTAATTTGCAGTTCTTAATACTACTACCACCACCACCATTAGTTAACCAATCAAATAAAGATTTGGCTTTAGTCTGTAAGCTTGTAAAAGATTAAGTAATAGCAGTATGAGTAAAAATAAAGAGTTTTTTTCACCATGAATAGAATGAAATAATTCTTAGTTGCATGGTATTTGTGAGTTGTTTGAAAAAAGAAGCTCGTTTTTAAAGGCCTTAGTGATAGACACACTGATACACAACTATATTTGGGGTAGTGTGTTTGTCAAATGATGCGTGAAGTGAATAATAAGAAAACAAATAGTAAATATATATAAAATAATGCCGTTAAAAGTAATAATGCAAATGATAAAAGAACAACAAAATAAAAAGATATGTGCTGGTAATTGTAACTGTGGCTCGAATCTTCCTTTCGTTTTATATCAAAAAAACAATTTGAATGCCCTCTATGGGTTAAGGATAGGCTTCCCATCCAATTTTCTTATAAACTGGCAAACAGGCAAATAGGGTCATTTGTAGTCAAATTCCTGAGATTGTATGTTACATGTTCTTTTGAAATAATGGCCATAACTGGGAAATTGCACATTATACGTATCCATTGGGATGCATTTCAAGAGTTGAAAGGAAGTCATCCAATGACTTTTAAGCCATCCCTAATGCATTTCAAGATGTGCAGAGTCATTAATTCCAGTTTGTTCAAGCACACTTATGATAAGAAACATAGAGCCGTCTAACTCTTCGTTTTCTTGAATAATTTCCTTTCCTACAACCAGGTATGTAGGCAACAAATTTGGGAGGTAACTTCCTTACCAATCGTACTTTGCCTTTGATTAACCAATGGATGTTAACAAGGTTGTTATTCCTTATAAGCAGTCGCAAGCGTTCGAACCGAGCTTTATGGATTGTGAGGATTGCATTCTAAGGGAGAAAGGGAAATCACTTGTGGAGCTTTACAAGAATTGTGTTCTTATCCATACTTTGGCTTGAGAATGTCAGTTATTATGGGAAACTGAAGGAACTGATTTTAATATCATGAAATACCATTATTCACCACTTAACCGAGGTAACAAATGACAACATAACACATGTGAAAGCAAATAACAAAATAAAAAACACAATGTAGAAAGTAGGACGTTAACTCACCATCGTCCTCTTATTGAGTTTAACTTAAGTTCTAATCCATAGATACCACCCTCTATGTCTCTGAGTTGTCTTTTTACCTCTTCAAAATAGGATATCGACACTGGTGGTCGTAAATCTCAAATATGATGTAATTTACAAATTTGGAGCAAGTTGCTTATGTGACGTTTTACACATATAAGTTCATTGAGGTTCCGTCTCATTAAAGTACTGATGACATATAATATAAGTTATATAAGAAAATACAATTGTTAAACTTAAGTGAGAAACAATCAAATAATTCCAATTAGCAAAACGAAATGACAAATCACTCAAAGAAGAGACTCAATTAAGGTGTGATGTGTCACTTAAATTTATTTTGGTGTCTTCTTTATGTGGTTGATACTCTAGATATGACTTTAATTTTTTACCATTAACTTTAAAAGTGACACCATTCTTTAGATCCTTAATTTCAATGACCTCATCTGGAAAAATAATGTAAACAATAAAGGTGTAAGCATCTCAAAATAACGTTGGCCAATAAAACTTTAGCAGTCATCCTTTTGGCGCTAAAATGGTCTCCACATGCTTGTTCATCGTAGAATAAAAGGATTTTTTAAAATTTGCTCCCTAGGAAGCATCGTTTGATTATTTGATTCGAGCAGTACTTGAATAGATAAGATCATTTCAAAAGAAATTCTTTATTTTCATAAAAAATTTGGCTTTGTCCGCTTTGTTCTGGAAGTTTATTTGCAACAAGATAATTAATTATATAAGCATACCATGGTAGTATTTCTACACTTATTAGTCGTTCATCTGGAAATGATTCATTCAATGGTAATAGTTTAAGAATTGTGTCAAAATTGAGGCTAGAAAGATGATCTGCCACTAGATTTTTTGTGCCTTTCTTATCTTTGAAGTCAATGTTCAATTCTTGCAAAAGTAACACCCATTAAATTAGTCTGGCCTTTGCATCTTTCTTTGTAAGAAGATATTAAGAGAAACATGATCTATAAACACAATTATTTTACATTCTATAAGACAAGATCGAAATTTTTCTAATGCAAACACTAATGTTAGCATTTCTTTTTCAATGATTGAGTAATTCAACTATGCTTATTAAATGACATAAGGGATATAATAAACTCTTTGAGGCTGAATGATGGGTGATGAGGTCAACAACTACTCTAATTTTTAAAATGCTTCGAGACATGAATCATCAAAGACAAAAGGTATATTCTTAGCAAGTAAATCGCATAAGGGTCTAGAGATTTTGCTAAAATCTTTAATGAAATGTCTATAAAAACCAGCATGCCCAACAAAGGATCTTACTTCCCTAATTGTTTTAGGTGGAGGAAGATTGTAAATTAGATGTATCTTGGCTTTGTCAACTTTAATACATTTATTGGAAATGATGCGACCGAGGACAATACATTATTTTATAATAAAATAACACTTTTCTCAGTTCAGGACCAAATTCGTTTTTATACATCTCTATAGTAATCCTTTGCACATTCATAGAGACCCAATTACAAGATTTAAAGCCAAAAAGATGCAAGCTGCTTTAAATAGATTAATTAAGAAAATGTGGACTGAAAATGCAATTCAAGATGCAATACATCATGAATTGGGCTTGGAGAGAAGACAAAGCATTGTTGGCATTATTCAAGCTATTGGGTAGCCAAATACACAATTTAGATCCAATGCCAAAAGGACTGGTATTGATTGAGCCAGAACTAATGTGCAAACTATATACCGTTGGAAAGATAATTAAGTTATCTTTCCAATGCATTTTATAGAGCTGGATTTGGAGTTCTCTAGAAGAAGTTATGACCAATTTATTATAGCTTATTCAGGCTTTGGAATTCCAACGACTCCTTTGTTTATTCAACTTCATTTATTTGTTTTGTTTCAAGTTTGTCAATGTGTTAGGTAAGTCTACCATCAATGATGGTGGGTTAGCATTAAGTTTATCAATGATAGCATTAATTATGGTAGGCTATTATTAAGTTTGTCAATGATTAGCATTAATAATGGGGGGTTGGTGACGACTTTTGAAGCACCCTTTGACAAACCTATGCTTGGAAGGTTGTTTCAATGTTTCCATTTGTATTTTTTGGATCTTGGGTTTCTTTTTACCTATTTAAACTCAACAACCTTGTGATATAAGATAATTAGAGATTAATGTTATTTGAATTTGAAATAATTATTCTTTTTTTGGTTCTTTTGAGAACTAGTGAACTTATCGAGAATTTGCATTGTTCTGGCGTTCCAAATCTAGACTTATCACTCACCTTCTCATCTACATCTTGAGTGTGGCATTAATATCATTCTCTATACCTCTGGTTCATGTTTTCTTAAGCATTGGGTCAAGGTTTTGTTTGTCTTAAATCTGTTTAGAACTTTCTTAGGAAGTGGAAACTGCAAATTAAGTGTGTGTTTCAAAGTTTCATTATAGGATTTGCATCATTAAAAACAAAATTCAACCATATCAGAAAAAATACTTAGCATGTATATTGAAATATTATAGGTGCATTGCATACTCCAAATGGCATTCTTCTATATGTAAAAGTGCTAAAACGATAAAGTGATTTTCTCTTGGTCTTTTAGTGCTATAGAAATCTAGGCATATCTTGATTAAGCATATAGAAAGTAATAAAATTCATAATCCGCTAATCTATCAAGCATTTGATTGATAAAATGATAAAGGAACATGGTCTTTTAGTGTGACAGAATTTAACTTCCTATAACCAATGCATACGGGTCATCTTGTAGTTACTCTAGTGGGTATTAGTTACTATGATAGACTCCTGACTTTTTGGGACAACTTTCGTAAGTTTAACCCATGAACCATCCGAAATGGAGTAAATTATACTTGCTTTAGCAACTTCTTGCATATTAAGGTTTAACTGACGTTACATTTCTTTAGTAAGTTTAGCATTTTCGTCAAGATGAATATAATGCGTGCAATCTACTGGGTTTATACTTTTATGTTGGCTATGGTTAAAATGACGATTTTCTCCTTTATAAATATACATTTTCTAACACTCAACACTTTGTCGATTTGTATAGGGTGTTACAAGGCTCAACAACCAACTTTCTAAAATTTGCAAATTTAAGCAACAATAGGGGAGATGAGACTGATGAAAAAGTGCTGAATTAGAGCACATACATGAGCATTTGGGTCAAGTAAAGAACGTACGTGGAGGGAACCCACAACGTAGAAAGAAGAGAGTTCCAGATAGAGAAGAGATTGTTCACAACTATTAATGAAATGGTCATTTCATTATATAAGGCTATAATATTTACGCTTATGTTATGAGTGATTTTATCTTGGTTAATGAAGTGGAGACGTCGAGTAGAATAGTTAATTTGTATATGTGATATACATATTGAATGGGACTATGGTGATTTATGATCTAGTCTAACAAATGTCATTGATCATAATTCACATAAGATTTAATAAGCTTAATTGACCTTAATCCTGAGTAGGTAATAAACTTGCATTCATGTAAATGTCTTTTGAGTTATCACAAAGTGAGATCCATATCAACGGTCAAAACCTTGATAGCTTGTAATTTCATGAGTCATAAGAACATATGCTTACAAGATGAAACCTACAATAATAATGCATACCTATGTTATTTACGGTACTTGATTATTTAAATATATGGCCGCAGTTTATTCAACAATTCTTTATTGAACAATAATATTTACTTATAAATTTAGTTACAAATGCAGGTCAAATAATGACTTAGGGGTAAATATGTAATTATAAAGGCACGACATTTATCATTGGCCTAGATTTAATTATGAGCATCAAATAGAGGGTTAATTAAGTGGTTATTATTGGTTTGAGACTAAGGCTAAAATTAATCCAAAGGAGTTTTAATTAATTAGGCTTTTATTTAATTACATGGTTGCTATAATGCAACTTTGGGCTTTTAATGGAATAGGCTAAGGTTAATTTACTAGTTTTGGTGTGTCATGAGATTTAGGCTTTGACTATTAAGTTGGAGCTAGCGAGCCCATGGGTCTGCAGTCCCTCTATTAACTCAGTTCCCAGTCAAATTTTGACTCAAGTACATATATAAAGGAGAGGAAATTATAATAGAAATCTAACGATACTTATAGTTTTTCTTGAAAAAGAAAATACAGTTCTCAGGTTTCTATCTCCTGCATGGTAGTTAAGGGTCTCTACATGCCCGTATGTCTAAGGGAAATGATTGAAGATAGCAGGGAAGATTGCAACCATATTCTACAAATCCTAACAGTGGTGGTGGAAAGGATTCCAATTGTTTTCTTTAGATCTTCAATAGGAATTAAAGTATTTCATTTACCCTTATCCATGTAGAAGATAAGGACAAAGTTGGGGAAAAAAGAATTAAATAAGATAGGTTTAGGGATTCAAAAAAAAATTAAGAAACAAAATTATGCGAAATTAGAGAAACTAAATAAATTCAAAATAGAACAAACATGATTTAGAATCTATGCTCTGCCTTACAAAGATAAGTGAAACCTTGCACTCAATAAGGTTCTTTTGCTAAGTATCGTTCTAATTCAGATTCAAACAACTACATAATAAAGACCTTGACCCTTTTATCTATAGAGATAAGAACCAATGATATAAGAAATTTGGGCTAATGCCACACTAAAGAAAGAATAGAAGATTGTGAATGAAGTCAAGTTAGAACATTAGAAAATAAAATCTTGATGGTCCTGAAAGTTCTTTAAAGAACAAAAGAGAAAAGCTCCCATTATTATTGTAAACTATGATATGAAAGTCCTAATAGTTGAATTTTACAAAAGGAATAGGTTTTCCTTATTGCTAATTATAACCTAAATTAAAAAGGAAGAAAAAAGATCCTATTTATCCTAGAGTAAAAAGGAATAAAAGATCTTGTTGATCCCAGAGCAAAAAGGAAACAAAAGATTTTATTTCAAAATAGATTAGGAAACAAAGATTTTGCTTGATTTTTCATCCTAATTTGATAAGGCTTTATTTGTTCTTCATGCAACCTAATAAAATTTAGAAGCTTGAATAATATTAGCAAAGCATTGACTATCTTGAATACTTGTTTTCAATAGAGACGTATCTCGGACAAGGCATGAATTTGAGTTGTGCTTAATTAAACCATTTATGCTTCTTTCATTTTGTTGGTTTTTGCCCTTGTCATTAGACCTCCATGGGTACTCAATGGATCTTGTGAAGCTTTATCAACATGGTTCTCATTATATTCTTTTGGGTGACCACGACAGCTTGATAGACATGTTATTTATATTGAAAACATATTACTCTTGTACCTTTGTAACTAAGACAAGTTTTGATGATCAAGTGAGGTTGACAAAAGAGAGTGACTTGAAACAGGAGAATGAGGGTTCAAAATCAAGTGGGGCTAAAACTAGAAAGACAGAAAAAAAAAGAGTGAAAAATGAAAAGAAGATTCAATTAGTGAGGAAACAAAAGAGAGAAAACAAGTAAATTTATATGCAAAGGAGAGTGATATTAGAAGAGCTTTAATTTTAAAACAGCCTACAATTGTACTTATGTATAAAGAGGATAAGGGAAGGTGATGAATGGAAAACTACATTTAAAACAAAATATGACATATATGAGTGGTTAGTTATTCGGTTTGGATTAACCAATGCTCCTAGTACTTTCATAACCGCTACCACCTAATACTGTGGTTGGTACGATCAATCTCAAAACCTTGAACTTTCTGATGCACAAGGTCCTCTAATGAGGCAAGTACAGAGCATACTCGTTAAAAGAAATTTAAGTGAACTATTATGAGAGCTTGTTGTCTTTCTTAGGAAATAAAGGAAAAAGAGAGAGGTTTTTTAGAAAGTCATGATATATGAAAACTTGGATTATTATTTCTCCAAACTTAAGCTGCTTACAACTGAGCTTGAATTCTCCTTATATAGGAAAATTCAAGAGCGGAGGACGAGACATGCCTTCTCCTCTTTTCGGAAAGCAAAAGTAAAATGAAAAAGATTCCCAACAGGACATGACCCTTGTCTTTTGATCTTTAGCCAAAAGTAAAAGTAAAAGGAAGATGCCTTAAAGTAAAGATAAAGTAAAGCAAATGCTTTGCTTTTACGAAAGCAAAAATAATTATTACAAAATATTTTAAAAATTGTGCGAGGGAGATAAGTTGTCAACCTCACTGTCAACTTCAGCAAATGGTTCTTTCCACCAAGGTAGGTTCTCATAATAGTGTCGGGTAGGTGAGTCTATCAGTGGAACTGTGCTTGTGGAACGAGCATGTGATGCTTCTATAGGATGCATGATTGAGGTGAATTCTTCCCATGGATCCTGTGAATCTTGGAAGAGAATATCTGTGAAATCAATCTTTTCTTCTTTGATCATGGGTGACCTGGTGGTAGGGATAATTAGACTGGATCAGTGTTCCCTTCAGGCTACCACAGCTGAACAATATGTTATTCTGGAAATTCTCCCAGAATTAATTTCCAATTGGCAAAGAGAAGGTTATACTCATCCCCATATCGGAGGAGTCAGACTAATCCTCACCTTACATGGAAGGAAAGGATTAATAGTTACAACCCGATTGCTATGCTGGATACTAGGTTCACACATTACCAAGATGTTGTTATTGGTACTGTCTTAACCACTCTTCATGCTGGAAGTGTTTTACTCACTTTCTATCCCAATTTCAACCTTTCTCTTCAAGACACTAATCTCTCCACTGCCTTGAAAGTCCAAGTGCAAATTCAAGGTGCAGAACAAATCTCTTCTGCAAAAATTGGTCTATAGGCTCCAGAACCATGCCTTCGATCATCCTACACCTGAGCACTACTCTGACGCTCTCATGGTGTTAGCAGAATCAGATCAGATACCAACCATCATTCAAATTCTAAGACAGATCCCTAGACATGAACTCATAAAACTCATGCCCTTGGAATGGATTTCAAATTATGAGAAGTTCCACACCAATACTTCTCCTATCCAGACAACAGAAAGTATGTTTGAATGAAGATCTGATGGAACTGTCCGAATGACTTTTCGACCTCTACAAACAGCACCAGAGGAGCCTCCACGGCTCTCATTCACTTATTCAGCCATAGTTATAGCTGTTCAGACCGCTCAAGAAAAGCTGCCAATTACAGGATTCAATTCAGAAGGATATCATGTCTACCCTACCAAACTTAATGGCCACTTTCTTTGGGATTCCCCCAGATCAGGAAATTGTCACCCAGATTGTCCCTGTTGGGATGATTGGGAAGAAGATGATGTTGAACCACAGCGGAGAAGAAAACAAAAAAAAAATACCTAAAACTCTGTGCTCACACAACCAAACTAAACCACCTCATAATCCTCCACCACCACTATCTCCATTACCCATATACCAAAAAGAACTTAGATGGATTGCAAAAAATTGCAAAACTGAAGTTCTCCCACATATCCAGAATTCCAAACCACCTATACAGCCTATGGCTTGTATGATGTTTTCATCCACCTCCCAAGATTATTCCTCCAATTTCCCTACTCTAGAAACCCAAACCGATCCTCAACGAAAGGTCATAACCAAACCCTTTATTTCTTCGGCCATACTCCCACAGGTCACTTAGAAGACCTCAAACCTTTTGAGGCCGTTCTCAACTGGCAAGAGCTCAAAATGAAACCTTGGTTGATATCCATACGAAGGTTAATCATATCAGTTTACGAACTGATCATATTGAGTCTAAGATGGATTCGATCACTTCCCAGATGCAACAAATTTATCAAAATCTTCAATCCAGAATCTCTCAACTAGATTCAGAATTAAGAACCATGTTGAGTCATAGATACTATGGCCTAGAATTTGATCAAAAAGAAAAGGAAACCCGAAAATTGAAAGCAGAACTTGAACAGATTGAGTCAGAAAGGAAAAGGCCAACATTATTTACCACCTCTCTACCCTTACCTACCCTCAGGGGCCTTCCATCTATTTGCACCTATGCTTTCACCCATAAAACCACAAGACCCGTCCAAATTATTTGGCATGACCCATACTTTGTTTAGAAGTAATCCTCTACCAAAACCATCTAGATCTAAACTTCATCCTCAACCAAACCAAAAAAAACAACCTTTTCAACCACCTTTGTCAATCTCAGAACCGCAACCGCCTCTTTATACCCCACTTCCTCCTCAACCACCACCAACTCCGGCCAAAGATAAATCCCCAATGCAACAATACAGTGCACAAATAATCCTAGACCCATTCGATACAGACCAAACTTCTTATTCAAATCTAGCCGTTTCAGAGGATCCATCTGAATCCGACACAATCTTTCTTAGCATCTTCCATTTCATAAATCTTATGCTGACATCACTAGAATCCTTATGGCACAACCTGAAGAGACCGAGCCTGCTCAATCCTCAAGAACTAGCCCATTTTTTGAAACACCCTCAGATATTGAGGAAAAGCCACCAGAAGCATGCTCAACACCAACCCGGCTTGCTCAACCCTAAAATGATCATAACCCTTCAAATGGTCCATGGTTCACTTTTGATGATATCCCTGCAGCTAAATGGAGAGACAAATTATTCGAAATGGCTGCTTGGACATATCTCCGATGCTTCATTTGCAAAAAGAAAGACCATTATGCTAAAGATTGCCCCAACAAAAAAGATAAAGCAATCAGACTTCTTGAGTATTTACAGGGCACCACTGATTATTCTCCTCACAAAGATGAAATTGAGTTCTACTTCTCAGAACAAGAGGAGCCTATTGATGAAACAATGTTCCCACTACAAAACTCATTCGATGATTCTGAAACCGATGAGTTTCAAACTATTTTTCACCAACAACTTTTGTCTCTCGACACTACCATACCTATCCCTTCCATAAAACTCCAAATCCTACCTTCCAAATTCCAGAGACCAATTCCCGCCATTGGACTTCTTGATACCAGAGCCCAAACCAGAGCCCAAAGAAGTATGTTAAACCCAGACATGCTTCCATCTCAGTCTTGGCAATATTATAAAGAAACTTTCAAAGCAGTCAATGGAAAATTCTTCACCACCAACTTGATTACCAAAAAACCCATTGGTATTCAAATCTTTCCAAATTGTGTTATCTGGACAAAAGTCATCGGTTCCCATCTGCCTAATAAGGACATCTTGTTAGGATTTGATATCATTCACCAGATAAAACACCTCCACATCATTCCTACTGGAATTCGAGTCAAGTCCATGTTTAAACCATTCACCAATGTTCTTAAGCTTTATGGTTTGTTTGAAACCTACTAGCCTTTCCAAGACATTTCCACAAAGCTTTTGAAATATTGTTCTGAGTCTCATGCTGACTTTCACCATCCAAATCCTTTGTGGAAAATTCCACATTTCTTTGTTCAATTGCCTTTCAAGTTGAATGAAGATGTCAATCATACCAAAGCCACCCATCCAGGAATGAGTCCTTTCGACTTAGTCCTAGCCTAAAAGGAATGTTCTCAGTTGCTGGCCCAAGGTCTTATTGAACCCACTAGTTCTTAATGGGCTTGTCAAGCTTTTTATGTTGAAAAACATTATGAGATTGTTAGGGAAAAAAATGATTAGTCATTGACTATCAACCTCTAAACATGTTTTTACAAGATGACAAATTCCCTTTGCCAAAAAGACAGAGCATGTTCACCTACCTAAAAAACGCTCAACTCTTTTCAAAATTTGATCTTAAATCCAGATTTTGGCAACTTGGAATTAAACATTCAGAACATTACAAAACTGCCTTTTGCATTCCCAATGCCCACTATCAATGGACAGTTTTACCCTTTGGTCTTAAAACAGCCCCATCTATTTTCCAAAAAATCATGGTGCAAATCTTCCAACCCATTTTGCATAGTACATTGATTTACATTAACGATATTCTGTTGTTTTCAGGTGCACAAGATGATCATCGCCATTTGTTAAATCATTTTTTTGATATTATTCAATCTCATGGAATCATGTTATCAGCTAAGAAAAGCACAATTGCCACAAATAACATTGAATTCCTTGGAATGACTATCAAAGATGGCCACTATCAGCCAGGAAAGCACATTGCTCAATAGCTCATCCACTTTCTAGATCAGAATCTTTCCAAAAGGCAAACCCAGCAGTTCCTTGGTATTATTAATTATATCAGGGATTTTATTCCTCATGTTGATCATCACACCCGCCAACTGTCAGCCTTGCTGAAGAAGAATCCACCTTTGTGGAATAACAACCACACACTTGCTGTCACAATATTAAAACAAATTGTGCAAAATCCGCCACCATTAAAGCTCATCACCGATGGCAGGCGAATATTGCAGACTGATGCAAGTGATGAATTATGGGGGCCATCCTCCTTGAAGAAACAGATGGCAAAGAACACTTTATTGCCTATGCCAGTGGACACTTCTCTGACACACAAATCCATTACCATAGTGTGTTCAAAGAAATTTTAGCTGTCAAGCATGGTATTCAAAAGTTCGAGTATCATCTTATCGACTATCATTTTCTTGTCATAATGGACAACTCAGCTTTTCCTAATATCATGAATTTCAAAGGGAAAAATATTACAAAAAAGATGTTGCTTAGGCTAAAAGACTGGTTTTCAAAGTATGATTTCTCTGTGAAGCATATAAAAGGAGACCCCAACCTTATTCCTGATATGCTCTCAAGACTTGCTAAACTAGAAAAATCCTTGTTTTTCATATCCTCAGAATACCATTTTCCTGTCATCTTCATGGCCACTTCACTCCCCTCACAAGCCCTTACCCAAAAAACCTTTCCCCTTAAGAAAACTTTCACCACTGTCTTTGCCATACAAGAGTTTGCAAAGAAGGTTGTATTTAGGTTTTTCATGAAAGCCTATCTCTTATCATACTCCTTTCCATTTTCCACTTTCCATCCAAAAAACTTGTTTCTTACAGGATTAACCTTGGAGATCCCTCTGTTGTGCAAATTTTATTGAACTCGCAAGTGCATAAATCTATTGTAGAATAGATTAATGGTGATGAGTGTCGATCCCATGAGGAGGTGGATTTTACTTGTATGTAGAATTAAATTTTGATGAGGATGGTTAGATTTGTGGTGAAAGTGACTTAGATTATCCTAAAATTGGAATTTAAATGGCGAGAATAAATTGAATACAAATCTATTGAAATGACATACTTGGGTATCTGGATCCGTATCAACATGCATCATGGGCTAAATATTCCTTATTAATACCAATTAAATCATGAGGAGGGAATCCACACCTCATGAACCACGCTCTAATCAATATGGTGCTAAGGGCTTATCGTGCCAAAAAATAATAACCTTATACTAGAGAGCCGGTGAAATCAAGGCGGTATCTAGACAATATTATTATTATTTGTCGACGAGAAGTCAAAACATCCATAAAAACTAGAGGGGAAGAGAAAATAAATTTACCAAATAAAACCCATGACACATGTTGAGACTTTACCTTCAACCCAAGCTTAGAAAACACATGTTGAGACTTCTCCTTCAACCCAGCTACTCATAATTAAACTAGGGGCAAAAAGGGAATTTATTAAAATACGTAGAAAATACAAGATGGAGAGAGAATTACAGAAAATGAAGTCCAAAAATAGATTCAGAGATATCAAATTAGGGGGGGAGGTCCCCTTTTTATAGATACATCGAGTAAATCATGGTCATCGGATTAAAAACAGTTTGGACGCTCAAGATTGCGCCACGTCATCAGTCAACAGTACGCGTGAATAGTATGCGGTTTGACCACGCGGATGAACAGTAACACGGTTTGACCCGGGTTGAACAGTAATGCGGTTTGGTTGAAAATAATCCTGTGTGATGCATTTACCATGCGCGAGATTTTTGGTCCACTGATATGCTGCCACATCACCATCAACAATACATAAGAATTTTAGTCCAACAGGATCGTGACACCTCATCAATCAATGCCACATCATCGGTCAATGCCACATCATCTATCCATCTATATAAACAGTATCATGAACAGTAACGTAGACAGTACCGTACATGTGAATAGTGTCATTTTTCCTTTTATACTCCTCCTAAGGTTTTCGACCGTCCTGAGTTCAACAGTGATGTCCGTTTTGCCGTCTGATCTCTCGTTTATTGTGAAATGACTATGATGCCCCTAAAACACATAAAATACTTAATTAAAATAAGACACACATAATTAAATTATAAGAAGCTTAAACATATAAAAGTAAGGGTTTTAATAAGACTTGAAATGTAAAATGACGGTTTTCTCCTTTATAAATATACATTTTTTAACACTCAACACACCCTCATCTCCTTTTCCCCGAATATTGGACCAAGTTTGAAGAACATTTCAAAGCTATCAATGGCAAACTCTTTACCACCTCCTTGATTACCAAAAAACCCATTTTCCCTAGCAAATAAAGCGAAAACAAAATTCAAATTCAAAATGATTTTTTTTATATACAATTTTCTATCCCCCAACCTATTTTAAACATGAAAGGGAAATATGCATGCAGAAATGTGAAAATGATGCAGAAAAATTAATTAGAAAAGTTACACTTAAAATGATAGAAAAAGAAATATTTTTTTTTTAACTAAGAAGATGTGTCTCTAGAGGCACTACACTCTATATTCAGCCATCTTCAACTCAAATATTTGAAAATGTATATTTATAAAGGAGAAATTAAAAAAAAGAAGAAAAATGAACATCAAAACTGAATAAAGAAAAAGAAAATGTCTGATTTTTTTTTCAAATTTTTTTCAAACGATGAAGATGTGTTTGTAGAGTCACTACACTCTATATTCAGCCATCTTCAATACAAAAAGTTAGCAACAATTAGTTTCTACAACAAAAAATTAGTAAAAACTTAATCAAAATTCCACAATTATCGACTATTCCCTTCCCCCAACCAGAACGAAACATTGTCCTCAATGTTTTAAAGGAAAGAAGTAGAGTTTAGAAGACATCACCTGGGTGGTGCAACATAAAAGAAAATATTTACAGGCGGAGAGTTAAATCTAATTTGTACTTCTTACTGCGGCTACTGTTACCGTCATCATTTGGACGCTCGAACACAAAGGCCCAGGGGTCTGGCTCCGGTTTATAAGCTTGTAACATATCAAGTAGCTCATTAGCAGTGTGAGCACAAATAAAAAGATTTTTCGCATTGGAAGGAACAAAAAAGTTTTTTATTGCATGGTTAAGAAATGCGATAAAGCCATCATAAAAGTTATTGACATTTAACAAACCGATGGGTTTTTGGTGAATGTGCAAATGGGCCCAAGATGCTAATGTGATAAGTGCCTCTAGTGTTGCAAGATCTCCTGGAAGGAAAATAAAAGCATCGGCATAATTAAGTATTTCAGTTATTCTTTCTTGCATACCTGAGATGACTAACTCTTCTCCAGTCGGTAAGTCGGACAAACTGCCCAAAGGTTTTAGGGCTCTTGGGATGATGCCTAAGACTTGGCTTCCTATGATAAAAGCAGCTTCTGAGACCAATTTTGATAACTCTCAGTTACCTCCTCCATACACCAAGTGTAATTTCCTCTCTGCTATACTTCGACCAAGATCTATGGTGGCATCAACGAACTCTTTATGTTTGCCATAGGTGTTGAGTGTTAGAAAATGCATATTTATAAAGGAGAAAATCGTCATTTTACATTTCATGTCTTACTAACAACCCTTACTTTTATGTATTTAAGCTTCTTGTAATTTAATTATGTGTGTTTTATTTTAATTAAGTATTTTATGTATTTTAGGGGTATCATGGTCATTTCACAATAAACGAGAGATCAGATGGTAAAACAGACATCACTTTTGAACTCAGGACGGTCAAAAACCTAGGACGAGCACAAAAGGAAAAATAGTACTGTTCACATATACGGTACTATTCACATGTATGGGTATTGTCTATGTTACTGTTCACGGCACTGTTCACATAGACGGATCGATAACGTGGCATTGACCGATGATGTGGCATTGACTAATGAGATGTCACGATCCTGTTGGACTAAAATTCTTATGCACTGTTGATCGATGACGTGGTAGCATATCAGTGGATCAAAAATCTCATGTACGGTACATGCAACACACAAGATTATTTTCAACCAAACCGCGTCACTGTTCACCAAGGTCAAACTATTGTTCACGCGGACTGTTGACTGATGACGTGGCGCAATCCTGAGCGTCCAAACTGTTTTTAATCCGATGACCACGATTTACTCAATGTATCTATAAAAAGTGGGTCTCCCCCCCTAATTTGAGACCTCTGAATCCATTTTTGGACTCCATTTTCTGTAATTCCTTCTCCATCTTGTATTTTCTATGTATTTTAATAAATTCCCATTTTGCCCTTAGTTCAATTATGAGTGGCTAATTTCCTTTTAAGCTTGGGTAGAAGGTGAAGTCTCAAATGTGTCATGGGCTTTATTTTGTAAATTTATTTTCTCTTCCCCTCTAGTTTTTGTGGATGTTTTGACTTCTCATCGACAAACAATACTAATCTTGTCTAGTACCGCCTTGGTTTCACCGGCCCCCTAGTACAAGGTTATTATTATTTGGCACGATAAGCCCTTAGCACCATATTGATTAGAGCGTGGTTCATGAGGTGTGGATTCCCCCCTCATGATTTAATTGGTATTAATAAGGAATATTTAGCCCATGATGCATGTTGATACGGATCCAGATACCCAAGTACGTCATTTCAATATAATTCTCTTCAATCTATTCTTGCCATTTCAATTCCAATTTCAGAATTTATTCTCGCCATTTTAATTTAAGTTTTAGCATATTTCAAATAATTTCCACCACAAATCCAATCACCTATTTACAAAATTAATTCTACACACAATTAAAATCCACCTCCTCGTGGGATCGACACTCGTCACTATTGATTTACAAAATTAATCAACAAGTTTTTGGCGCCGTTGCCGGGGAGGTAAGTAATTTTAATTCATAGAATTAATTTTTGTCAATAATTTCTTTTCTTTGTTTTTTTTTTGCATTTGTTTTTCTTATTAAAAAAAAGAAAAAAAAAAGTGAATCTACAATTAGAGGTAATAATTTATTTTTTTTTCTCTATTCTTTACAATTTTGCAATTTAATTTTTAAGTTATTTTTCTTTTTATTTTTTTATTTTATTTTTAGTTAATTTATTTTCACGTATTCTTTTTGTGTGTTTTTATAGTAAGGTTGTAATAGCGCAATAAGGTTAGTATCGTAATTTCTCTCTCTTCTTTATTTACTATTTGTTTTGTTCCCATATTTATTTTTATTTTATTTATTTTGCATGCATGGTCGTAGGTCATTATCACCTAATCTTGAACTTATAGACCTTGAACTTGAGAAAACACTTCGCACACACAGACACATTAAAAATAGAATGGATTTGCAACTACAGGAGAGGCCATTTAAGGACTACTTCAGTCCTTTAGCTAATTTGAGCACATCATGCATAAGATACCCAAATATAGCTGCTAGGAGTTTTGAACTAAAACCTAGTGTGCTAAATTGTCTCCCCACATTCTATGGCCTAGAAAATGAGGACCCATATAATCATCTGAATGATTTTCATGCTATTTGTTAAACATTTAAATATAAGAATTTTTCAGATGATGATGTAAAACTTAGACTATTCCCATTTTCTTTAAAGGATAGAGCTCGTTCATGGCTTTATACATTGCCTGCTAATAGCATTACATCATGGGAACAAATGGTTATAAAATTTTTGAATAAATATTTCCCTATGCACAAAACCAATGCTATTCGCAGGGAAATCTCGAAGTTTACCCAAAGAGAGAACGAGCAGTTTTTCGAAATATGGGAGCGATTCAATGGGCTACTCTTGAAGTGTCCACATCATGGGTACGAGAAATGACACCAATGCCAATATTTTTTGGAGGGATTATTGCCGAATGTGCAAGAATGGCTAATGGCAACAAGTGGAGGAGAGCTAATGTCAAAAAGTGCATCAGAACTTTGGGAATTCTTCCAGCGACAAGCGGATAATTCCCAACAACGGAGTTGATCACTCAGGAATACTAGAAGAATTAAGGGAGTAAATGAGGTTCACATTAGCGAATCAACTTCAGGAATCAAAGAAGTCAAGGAGATGGTTGAAGGTCTTGCTCAACAAATAGCATCGTTATCGACTACTAAATCAACAGAGCCACATGACCCTGACTCATACTCAGATCAAGCCAATGCCGTTGGTGTAATGAGAAAGCCATCAAATTACAACCATATAACCCTGGATGGAGAGACCACCCTAATTTTTTATGGTCTCAAAGATTCCAATAGAATGGACCAGCAGCTCTAGCTCCACCATTGCTGAGGACTCATCACCGGAGGAGAAAGAAGAAACTAACCCACGAGAATATGTTCCCAAAGCTTAATTTCCTCAGAGGTTAGCTAAAGGAAAAAAGAGAAAATCCACAGGTGAGATTCTTGAAATCTTCAAACAGGTAAGTGTTAACATCCCTTTACTTGATGCTATAAAACAAGTTTCATCTTATGCCAAGTTTCTTAAAGACCTTTGCACTAAAAAGAGAAATACGCATGTTCAAAAGAAGGCATTTTTAATAGAAAACGTTAGTTCTATACTCCAACATGAAATTCCTTTAAAATGCAAAGATCCAGGCTCTCCCACAATCTCATGTAGTGTAGGGAACCACACAATTGAGAATGCTTTGTTAGATTTAGGAGCTAGTGTAAATTTGTTGCCTTACTCTGTTTTCGTGAAACTTGCAACTTCAGTGGTGTTACAACTTGCAGATTGGTCCACAAAAATACCTCGTGGTATTGTGGAGGACGTACTTATTCAGGTAGATAAATTTTATTTTCCTGTTGATTTCATTGTAATTGACACTCAACCAATACAGGATTCAAGGAAGCACATCCCCATTATTCTAGGCCAACCTTTCTTGGCAACTACGGATGCTCACATTCAATGCAGGACTGGAAATATGCAGTTGTCCTTCGGCAACATGACTATGGAGCTGAACATCTTCAACATTGCCAAACAACCTCACAATGCCGATGATAGAATTGTTGATGTGGATTTAATTGAAGCATTAGTTGATGACATTTTTGTTTCAAACCTTAGTGATGATCCTTTACAAACATGTTTAACTCACTTTGGTTTGGATTTTGATATTGACAGATCAGTCGATGAGGTCAACGCTCTACTTGATTCAGCACCATCCATGGACACTAATAAATGGAAGTCAAGAGTTGAACAACTAGCACCATCAGAGAAGAAACTCATCCCATCATCAGAATCACCACCGAAACTCGAGCTCAAACCATTACCCAACACATTGGAATATGCATTTTTGGGAGAAGAAAGCACTCTACCGGTAATCATCTCATCATCCCTAAACGACGAACAAAAAGGTAAGTTGTTGGATGTTTTAAAAGAGCACAAAGGAGCATTAGGATGGACCATAGCGGACATAAAAGGTATCAACCCAGTAGACTGCATGCATTACATTCACCTTGATGAAAATGCTAAATCTACTAGGGAAATGCAACGTCGGTTAAATCCTAACATGAAAGAAGTTGTTAGAACAGAAGTCCTTAAGCTATTAGACGCAGGTATCATTTACCCAATTTCTGATAGTTCATGGGTCAGTCCTGTACAAGTTGTCCCCAAAAAGTCAGGAGTCACAGTAGTTACCAATGCTGATAATGAATTGATACCCACTAGAGTAACTACAGGATGGCGTGTATGCATTGATTATAGAAAGTTGAATTCTGTCACACGTAAAGACCATTTTCCTTTACCATTTATCGATCAAATGCTTGATAGATTGGCAGGCCATGAATTTTATTGCTTTCTAGATGGCTACTCAGGATATAATCAGATTCCCATAGCACCAAAAGATCAAGAGAAAACTACTTTCACTTGCCCTTTTGGCACATTTGCATATAGGAGGATGCCATTTGGATTATGTAATGCACCTGCCACATTTCAACGATGCATGTTGAGCATTTTTTCTGATATGGTTGAACGATTCCTTGAAGTCTTTATGGATGATTTTTCTGTCTTTGGTGACTCGTTTGATCAATGTTTACATCATCTAACACAAGTTTTGCAGAGATGTATCGAAAAGAACTTAGTCTTGAATTGGGAGAAGTGCCATTTTATGGTACAACAAGGTATTGTTCTCGGTCACATCATTTCGAGCAAAGGTATTGAGGTTGACAAAGCCAAGGTGGATCTCATTTCTAATCTTCCTCCACCCAAAACAGTCAGAGAAGTAAGATCTTTCCTTGGGCATGCTGGTTTTTATAGACGTTTCATTAAAGATTTTAGCAAAGTTTCTAGACCCTTATGCAATCTACTTGCTAAGGATGTACCTTTTGTCTTTAATGATTCATGTCTTGTGGCATTTGAAAAGTTAAAGCAGTTGTTGACATCATCACCCATTATTCAGCCCCCAAATTGGAGCTTACCATTCGAGCTCATGTGTGATGCATCTGATTATGCAGTAGGAGCAGTATTAGGACAAAGAGTTGATCGAATTCCCCGTGTTATTTATTATGCTAGTATGACATTGAATGATGCACAGTTGAACTATTCAACTACTGAAAAAGAAATGCTAGCAGTAGTGTTTGCATTAGAGAAAGATGCAAAAGCTAGACTAATT
>MKYO02012009.1:347400-364913 GCA_002013955.2 Citrus medica | reverse complement strand
CTATATCGTGCATGCTCTTTCTGGAATAATGGCCATAATTGGAGAATCGCTCCTTGCACATATCCACTGGGATGCGTTTCAAGAGACAGAAGGATATCATCCAATGACTCCTTATTCAAGTCATCCCTAATGAATTGAATCTTATCTTCCCTGTTATCAGACACCATTCCTAAAGAACATGGGTTTTTATCACAACTCATTCTGGCACACTTATGACAAGCAACAGAAATTCTTGGAGCTCGTCGTTTTCTTGTATAATTTTCTTTACCCCAACCAGGCATGTATGCAATAAATTTTGGAGCTAACTCACCTGCCAATTGTACTTTAACCTCAATTAACCAACGGATGTCAGAAGGTATCTTATTCCTCATGAGCAATCGCATGCGTTCGGACCGAGTTTTGTAGATTGTAAGGAGGGCATTCTGAGGAAGTGAAGGGAATCGCTTGTGAAGCTTCACTAGAATCTCGTTTCTGTCCATACCTTTGCCTCAGAATATCAGTTATTATGGGAAACTGAAGTAACCGACTTGATTGTCATGAAGTACCGTTATCCGCCACTTCACCGGGATAGCAAACTAAAGCAAACAAACAGAAAAACAAATTAAAACACACAAAGAAAATTAAAATCTTCCTCTTATTGAATTTACCTCAAGCTCTAACTGGATGTCGTAAACCCTTCTTTCAATGTCTCTGAGTTGGCTTTCTAAACCCTCAACATAGGATACTAACTCTGGTGGTTGCAGAGCCCAAATACGATGTGTTTTACAAAATTGAATCTGTCTTTTGAGATGAGTTTGGACACGTTGAAGTGGTTTAAGAATGTTTAGGAGGAACGGGTTTAGTATGGTACTCATGATTAAGAATGATAAGAAAAAAAATTAATGGTTAAACAAACACACTTATGCAAAAAAATTTCAATTAGCAAAAGAATAATAAAAAGAAAGAAAAAAAAAATCAAATCACCGAAAAGAAAAAAATCAATTCAAATCTGGTGGGTCACTCAAATTTATTTCAGTGTCTTCTCCATGTGGTTGGTACTCTAGATATGGCTTTAATCTTTGACCATTAACTTTAAACATGACACCGTTTTTTAGGTCCTTAATTTTAATTGCCCTATGTGGAAAAACAATATGAAAAATAAAGGGGCCAGACCATCGAGAGCGTAACTTACCTGGAATAGGTACAAGCGAGAATTGAATAAAAGCACTTTCTAACCTGGAGTGAATGATTTTCTTATAATTTGATTGTCATGGAAGACTTTCATTCGTTGCTTGTAAATCTTGGCATTTTCGTATGCATCATTGTGAATTTCTTCAAGTTCTCCTAGCTGTAATCTTCTTTCTCAGCTGGCTTGCTGCATGTCAAATTTGAATTTCTTGATAGCCCAATATGCACAATGCTCGAGTTCCACAGGTAGGTAGCAAGCTTTTCCATACACTAGCCTGTAGGGTGACATCCCAATCGGGGTCTTGAAAGCCGTTCTATATGCCCATAATGCATCATCAAGTCTTATTGACCAATCTTTTCTATCCGGCCTCACCGTCTTTTCTAATATGTGCTTTATTTCTCGATTGGAGATCTCAACTTAACCACTGGTTTGCGGATGATATGGGGTCGCCACTTTGTGAGTGATTGAATACTTTGTCAAAAGAGCTTTGAATGCTTTGTTACAAAAGTGGGCACCACCATCATTGATTATCGCTCGAGGGAATCCAAAGCGCGAAACAATGTTGCTTTTAAAAATCCTATCACCACCTTGTGATAATTGGTTCTGCATGGAATTGCTTCTACCCATTTTGATACGTAGTCAACAGCAACCAATATGTATTGATGGCCAAAAGAAGAGGGAAAGGGTCCCATGAAGTCGATACCCAATACATCAAAAATCTCAACCACTAAAATTGGATTTAGTGGCATCATGCTCCTTCGTGTAATGCTCCCCATTCGTTGACACATATCACATGAAGAACAGAAAGTGTAAGCGTCTCGAAATATAGTTGGCCAATAGAAACCACATTGTAAAACTTTTGTAGTTGTTTTCTTTGCGCTGAAATGGCTTCCACAAGCTTGTTCATGGCAGAATGAAAGAATATTCTGAATTTCATTTTCTGAAACACATCGGCTAAAAATTTGATCTGCACAATACTTCAACAAATATAGGTCATCCCAAAAGAAATTCTTTATTTCCGCAAAGAATTTAGCTTTGTCTTGGTCCAATGATTTGGAAGTTGACCTGTAACAAGATAATTAACGATATCAGCATACCATGGTAATACTTCCACACTCATCAGTTGTTCATTTGGGAATGACTCATTCAATGGTAATGATTCCATAATTGTGTCAAAGTAGAGACGAAAAAGATGGTATGCCACAACATTTTCTGTGCCTTACTTATCTTTGAATTTCAAGTCAAACTCCTGCAAAAGTAACACCCAACGAATTAGTCTAGCTTTTACATTTTTCTTTGTGAGAAGATATTTAAGAGCAGTATGATCAGTGAACACAATTATTTTACAACCAATGAGATAAGATCGAAATTTCTCTAATGCAAACACTACTGCTAGCATTTCTTTTTCAGTAGTTGAATAGTTCAACTGTGCATCATTCAATGTCATACTAGCATAGTGAATAACATGGGGAATTCGATCAACTCTTTGCCCTAATACTGCTCCTACTGCATAATCACATGCATCACGCATGAGCTCGAATGGTAAGCTCCAATTTGGGGGCTGGATGATGGGTGATGATGCTAACAATTGTTTTAATTTTTCAAAAGCAAGACATGAATCATTAAAGATAAAAGGTACATCCTTAGCAAGTAAATTGCATAAGGGTCTAGAAACTTTGCTAAAATCTTTAATGAAACGTCTATACAAACCAGCATGCCCAAGGAAAGAGCTTACTTCTGTGACTGTTTTGGGTGGAGGAAGATTAGAAATAAGATTCATCTTGGCTTTGTCAACCTCAATACCTTTGCTCGAAATGATGTGACCGAGAATAATACATTGTTTTACCATAAAATGACACTTCTCCCAATTTAAGACTAAGTTCTTCTCGATAACTAGTGTTAGATGATGTAAACATTGATCAAACGAATCACCAAAGACAGAAAAGTCATCCATAAAGACTTCAAGGAATCGTTAGACCATATCAGAAAAAATGCTCAACATGCATTGTTGAAATGTAGCAGGTGCATTACATAATCCAAATGGCATCCTCCTATATGCAAATGTGCCAAAAGGGCAAGTGAAAGTAGTTTTCTCTTGATCTTTTGGTGCTATGGGAATCTGATTATATCCTGAGTAGCCATCTAGAAAGCAATAAAATTCATGGCCTGCCAATCTATCAAGCATTTGATCGATAAATGGTAAAGGAAAATGGTCATTACGTGTGACAGAATTCAACTTTCTATAATCAATGCATACACACCATCTTGTAGTTACTCTAGTTGGTATCAATTCATTATCAGCATTCATAACTACTGTGACTCCTGACAACTTATACAGGACTGACCCATGAACTATCAGAAATAGGGTAAATGATACCTGCGTCTAATAGCTTAAGGACTTCTGTTCTAAGGACTTCTTTCATATTAGGATTTAACCGACGTTGCATTTCCCTAGTAGATTTTAGCATTTTCATCAAGGTGAATGTAATGCATGTAATTTACTGGATTTATACCTTTTATGTCTGCTATGGTCCATCCTAATGCTCCTTTGTGCTCTTTTAAAACATCCAACAGCTTACCTTTTTGTTCGTCATTTAGGGATGATGAGATGATTACTGGCAGAGTACTTTCTTCTCCCAAAAATGCAGATTCTAAAGTTTTGGGCAATGGTTTGAGCTCGAGTTTCGGTGGTGATTCTGATGATGGGATGAGTTTCTTCTCTGATGGTGCTAGTTGTTCAACTCTTGATTTCCATTTACTAGTATCCATGGATGGTGTTGAGTCAAGTAGAGCGTTGACCGCATCGACCGATCTGTCAATATCAAAATCCAAACCAAAGTGAGTTAAGTATGTTTGTAAAGGATCATCACTAAGGTTTGAAAGAAAAATGTCATCAACTAATGCTTCTATTAAATCCACATTAACAATTCCATCATCTGCATTGTGAGGTTGTTTGGCAATGTTGAAGATGTTCAGCTCCGTAGTCATGTTGCCGAAGGACAACTGCATATTTCCAGTCCTGCATTGAATGTGAGCATCCGCAGTTGCCAAGAAAGGTCGGCCAAGAATAATGGGGATGTGCTTCCTTGAATCCTGTATTGGTTGAGTGTCAATTACAATGAAATCAACAGGAAAATAAAATTTGTCTACCTGAATAAGCACGTCCTCCACAATACCACGAGGTATTTTTGTGGACCGATCTGCAAGCTGTAACACCACTGGAGTTGGGTGTAATTCTCCCAGTCCAAGTTTCACGAAAACAGAGTAAGGCAACAAATTAACACTAGCTCCTAAATCCAACAAAGCATTCTCAATTGTGTGGTTCCCTATGCTACATGAGATAGTGGGGGAACCTGGGTCTTTGCATTTTAAAGGAATTTTATGTTGGAGTATAGAACTAACGTTTTCTGTTAAAAATGCCTTCTTTTGAACATGCATATTTCTCTTTTTAGTACAAAGGTCTTTAAGAAACTTGGCATAAGATGGAACTTGTTTAATAGCATCAAGCAAAGGGATGTTAACACTTACCTGTTTGAAGATTTCAAGAATCTCACCTGTGGATTTTCCCTTCTTTCCTTTAGCTAACCTATGAGGAAATGGAGCTTTGGGAACATATTCTTGTGGGCTGATTTCTTCTTTCTCCTCCGACGATGAGTCCTCAGTATTCACAGGTACAATTTGATTTTCTTTTGTCACCGGCATCTCCACTTTGTTGTCGACTTCTTTTCCTTTTCGCAAGGTCATGACTGCTTTGACCTCTCCATGCTGCTGTGGTGAACTGGTACTTGCTTCATGCACTCCTTTAGGATTAGGCACTAGTTGACTTAGAAACTTACCTTTCTCAACAGTCATTGCCAAGGTCTGAACTGAAGAAGCAAGTTGTCCCACCATCTTCTCGAGGCTTGAAACTGATTGGGCTTGTGAGTTGAAGCCTGCTCTCAACTCATTTCGTAGTCCATCAATGGTGCGGTTTTGTTGCTCAATCGTGGAGTGAGTAAGATTCTTGAGATTCTAGAATGAATCCTCCCATGGTATGGGTTGTGAGTAGTTCTGATTTTGATTGTATGGTTTAAATGGGGGCTAAGAGGCTTGAGGAACTTAAGGAATTTGTTGCATTGGTGGAGCTGGAGCTGCTAGTCCATTTTGTTGGAATCCTTGAGACCATGAAAAATTGGGGTGGTCTCTCCATCCAGGGTTATATGTGTTGAAGTATGGGTTGTAATTTGATGGCTTTCTCATTACACCTATTGCATGGGTTTGATCTGAGTATGAGTCATGGTCATGTGGCTCTGTTGATTTGGCAGTCGATAACGATGCTATTTGTCGAGAGAGACCTTCAATTATCATTTTGACTTCTTTAATTTCTGAACTTGACTCGCCAATGTGAACCTCATTTACTCCCTTAATTCTTCTAGTATTCCTGAGTGATCGACTCCGTTGTTGGGAATTATCTACTTGTCGCTGGAAAATTTTCTAAATCTCTGATGCACTTTTTGACATTAGCTCTCCTCCACTTGTTGCCATTAGCCATTCTTGCACATTCGACAATAATCCCTCCAAAAAGTATTGGTATTGGTACCATTTCTCGCACCCATGATGTGGACACTTCAAGAGTAGCCCATTGAATCGCTCCCATGTTTCGAAAAATTGCTCGTCCTCTCTTTGGGTAAACTCTGAGATTTCCCTGCGAATAGCATTGGTTTTATGTACTGAGAAATATTTATTTAAAAATTTTGTAACCATTTGTTCCCATGATGTAATGCTATTAGCAGGCAATGTATTAAGCCATCAACGAGCTCTATCCTTTAAAGAAAATGGAAATAATCTGAGTTTAACATCATCATCTGAAAAATTCTCGTATTTAAATGTTTGACAAATAGCATGAAAATATTCAGATGATTATATGGGTCCTCATTTTCTAGGCCATAGAATGTTGGGAGATAATTTAGCACACTAGGTTTTAGTTCAAAACTCCTAGCATCTACATAATGTGCTCAAATTAGCTAAAGGACTGAAGTAGTCCTTAAATGGCCTCTCCTGTGGTGCTTGTAAATCCATTCTATTTTTAATGTGTTTGTATGTGCGAAGTGTTTTCTCAAGTTCAAGGTCTATAGGTTCAAGATTAGGTAGTAATGACCTACGACCATACATGCAAAACAAATAAAATAAAAATAAAGATGGGAACAAAACAAATAGAAATAAAGAAGAGGGAGAAATTACGATACTAACCTTATGGCGCTATTACAATCTTACACAAAAAAATACGTGAAATAAATTAACTAAAAAAATTAGTAAGATAACCAAAAATCACAAAGAAGAAATAAAAAAATAACTTGAAAATTAAATTACATAATTTTAAAGAAGAGAAAAAGAAAAGAAATACTAACCTTTAAATGTAAATTTACTCTTTTTAAAAAAAAAATACAAGAAAACAATTTAAAAGAAATTATTCACAAAAATTAATTTTATGAATTAAAATTACTTACCTCCCCGGCAACGGCGCCAAAAACTTGTTGTGCAAATTTTATTGAACTCGTAAGTGCACGAATCTATTGTAGAATAGATTAATGGTGACGAGTGTCGATCCCACGAGGAGGTGAATTTTAATTGTATGCAGAATTAAATTTTGTATGAGGATGGTTAGATTTGTGGTGAAAGTGACTTAGATTATCCTAAAATTGGAAATTAAATGGCAAGAATAAATTGAATACAAATCTATTGAAATGATATACTTGGGTATCTGGATCCGTATCCACATGCATCATGGGCTAAATATTTCTTATTAATACCAATTAAATCATGAGGGAGGAATCCACACCTCATCAACCATGCTCTAATCAATATGGTGCTAAGGGCTTATCGTGCCAAAAAATAATAACCTTATACTAGAGAGCCGGTGAAACCAAGACAGTATCTAGACAATATTATTATTATTTGTCGACGAGAAGTTACAACATCTATAAAAATTAGAGGGGAAGAGAAAATAAATTTACCAAATAAAGCCCATGACACATGCTGAGACTTCACCTTCAACCCAAGCTTGAAAGAAAATTAGCTACTCATTATTGATCTAGGGGTAAAAAGGGAATTTATTAAAATACATAGAAAATACAAGATGGAGAGGGAATTACAGAAAATGGAGTCCAAAAATGAATTCAGAGAGATCAAATTAGGGGGGGAGGTCCCCTTTTTATAGATACATCGAGTAAATCATGGCCATCGGATTAAAAACAGTTTGGACGCTCAGGATTGCGCCACGTCATCAGTCAACAGTACGCGTGAATAGTACGCGGTTTGACCACGCGGATGAACAGTAACACGGTTTGACCCGAGTTGAACAGTAATGCGGTTTGGTTGAAAATAATCCTGTGTGATGCATGTACCGTACGCGAGATTTTTGGTCCACTGATATGCTGCCATGTCACCATCAACAGTACATAAGAATTTTAGTCCAACAGGATCGTGACACCTCATTAGTCAATGCCACATCATCGGTCAATGCCACATTATCGATTCGTCTATATGAACAGTGTCGTGAATAGTAACATAGACAGTACCGTACATGTGAATAGTACCATACATGTGAACAATGTCATTTTTCCTTTTATGCTCCTCATAAGGTTTTCGACCATCCTGAGTTCAAAAGTGATGCCCGTTTTGCCGTCTGATCTCTCGTTTATTGTGAAATGACTATGATGCCCTTAAAACACATAAAATACTTAATTAAAATAAAACACACATAATTAAATTACAAGAAGCTTAAACACATAAAAGTAAGGGTTGTTAGTAAGACTTGAAATGTAAAATGACGGTTTTCTCCTTTATAAATATGCATTTTCTAACACTCAACACCCTCCAGAGACATTTCAGAAGATGAATTATAGTACATCTGGTGCCCAACTGTCCTCTTTGCCACCAAACTGATTGTTCCAATAACAGCCACCTTAGAACATTTGTTCAATCCAGACAAATCAACGTCACTCATCTGGACACTTCTTGAATGGTTTTCTCTAATTCCATGGTGGAGAATGAAACTCCAACAATTGTCACAATTTCATAATTTGGAACGTATGCCAGCATCAGAAGCAAAAATGCTCACATCTTTGTTCATTATTCATAGACCATACTTCCAACACCCAGATACACACTTCTTCTGGACTCAAGATCAAGTTTTGGAATGGTTCACCACACCTCACCTATCCATCCTTGAACAAGACGATAAACCATTAACAGCTCTGAAATTTTCTTCGTATTTTTCCCAGTATGCAGGTGGAAGAATGTTGGGATTTAATATGCTGCGTTGGGCGCCAGTGTCGATGAGACCAATTGCTGAAATGAGCCTTTGGAATTTTGAGGGCAAAATGTGGAGTTTGATGGAAGGAATAGGAACAGTAGTATCAAGGGACATTAATTGTTGGTGGAAAATAACTTAGGACTGATCACTGTCTGAATCATCAGAGGAGTTTTGTAGTACGAACACGGTTTCATCATTGGGTTCATCTTGTTCAGAGAAACAAAATTCCAGTTCATCTTTTGCTGGAGAGTAGTCGGTAGTAGCTTGAAGATGCGCGACTAACCGGATGATTTTTTCTCTTTTGTTGGGACAATCTTTGGCATAGTGGTCTTTTTTCTTACAGATGAAAGATCTGTTTGATTTTTTCTGTTGGAATTCCCTAGAAGAAGATAATTTCTTTCGGAAGAATCTGTAAGGTTTTTTGGACCTGCGAGACTTTGATGAAAATTTTAGAAATCTGTATTTCTGAAAATGTTTTTTCTTTTTAGGACTGCAATCACAATCCTTTTTCTTTTTGCATTTGATCTACAAGTAGGGCTTTTTACAGGCACTCCTGAATGGTTCTTTGTCTTTCAATAGTTCTTTGAAAAATTGCTTCTGCTCATAGAGTTTGTTAAGGCAAGTTTTGGCAAGTTGGAAGATTTTTCCAGGAGAGATGTTGTCAAGGCTAAGATTGGATGCTGTAAGTTGCCTTTGGATATCTGGCTGAAGTTCATCAGGAAGAGAAGCCAGAAAGACATGCTTTAATGTAGGCTCATTGAATCCATTAAGCTTGTAAATCAGCAAAGACATGCGTTTGTAATGGAAATCAAGATCCTTAGCATTGAGGGAACAACATTTCATGTTGAGATAGTCTCGTCTTGCAGCTTCAAAAACTGCAGATGGGTCTCTAAGGAATTGATCATGGAGAACTGCAAGGGCACTTGAGACTTCAAAAACTGCAGTGTGTAACCCCACTTGTCCTTGTTGGGATGATTGGGATAATGACGATTATGCCACTAAAAGGAAAAAGAAACCCAAAAAGAAAAAACCTCAAAACCCGTGTCAATACCATGACCCCAAACCACCAACAGATCCTCCTCCTCCACCAGCTCCTTTACCAATCTACCAAAAAGAACTTAAATGGATCGCAAAGAATTGCAAATATGAGATTCCATTACCAATCCTAACCCAACCATCTGTTGTACAACCTCTGGCTTGTATGATGTTTTCCTCCACCTCTTCAGATTATTCCTCTTCTTTCCCTCCTCTAGACACCCATACTAACTCCCAATGCAATGTTGTGTCCAAACCTTTTTTCCCTTCACCTATTACCTCCACTGGCCACTTTGAGCCACCCAAACCTTTTGAATCTGTCCTCAATTGGCAAACCCAAAATGCCAGGGCACAGAATGATGCCTTGTTGCATATCAATTCCAAAGTTGAAAAGACCAGTTTACGAACTGAACAGATTGAAACCAAAGTTGATTCTATCACTGCCCAGATGCAGTAGATCCACCAAAATCTTCAGTCCCAGATTACCCAACTCGATTAAGAATTACGAGCCATGCTTGCTCAACATTAATATGGCCTAGAATTTGACCAAAAGGAATGGGAAATCAGACGCTTAAAGGCTGAGCTTGCCCAGATTGAATCTGAAAAATAGAGACCTACCCTCTTTACCACCTCTCCACCGATCCCGATACCAATATGTACGTGGCATTGTGGCCCCTAAGAACAGCGATCGAAGTCACCCTTTGGACCAGTAGTCTGCAACCCAAAGAGGTTTCCAGCCGATATACTCTTGGTAGATCAAAACTTAAAACGTTTCTTTCTAGGTCATTTAACCCAAAACAGACTTTCCTTAGTCTAAAACAGGGTACCAAACCAGATAAAAAATGATCAAAAGTTTTCTAATACACAGGATCCTTACTGGAAGGCAAGTGCAGAGCATACTTCCTTAAGTTTCAAAATGAACAAATTTAATTCTTTATTCCTTTTCTTTCTTTAGAACTTCATTTTGCAGAGAGAGGAGAGAGAGTTTAGAAACACATAGCTTTTGAGAACACACGAGTTTATTTCTTAGAAAACTTCTTATGCTTACAAACGAGGGGAGAATCCTTCATATAGGAGAATTATCGAGGAGATAGGATATGATTCCTATCTTTTCAAAAGTAAAAGCAAAATACATCATGACTGCTTTAATAATTAAAGCATGACTTTGACAAAAGTAAAAGCTTAAAGTAAAAGCAAACTTTAATAATTATACAGGACAAGACATAAAGTAAATAATTATTACAACATAACAAACAACTTTATAGAGAGTAGAGATTCATGTAGTCGTCTTCGGAGGAGCTTTCAGTTTCATCTGGGTCAGTGTCACAGGAGGCTGTTGGGAAAAAGATTTTAGAGAGCTTTGAATGCTTGCAGTGGGGACCACGACAAGGTGGATAAGGGCAATCTCGTCTATATCTTGGTTTAAGTGGGGATGACTGAGGCATTGGGTTTGGTGTCTGAGTGGCCTTATCGGCTCTGGAGGGTTGTGATGATGAGCCTGGTTTAGTCATGGTTGGTTGGGGGAACTGTTGGAGATGTTGACTTAGAGGAAGGAATTCTTCTCATGGGTCTTGGGAGTCTTGCTAAAGGAAGTCAGTGTAATCAGGCTTTTCTTCTTTGATGATGATTCATGTAGACTTTGGCTTAGATATGGCGGATGGAGTAGGGATCATGATGAGATCATGTTGAGGACCTAAGGAGGTGTGAAAGATATTCTTGTGTGGCAGAGTCTGGTTATTTAATTGACAAAGGTAGTTGTGCAGGGTAGATTGGATTTCATTGTCAATGATAGCTGGGTGAGGTGCAGTGAACCATTCATACGCTTGATCTTGAGTCCAAAAAGAGATTTGTATCTGGATGCTAAAAGTATGGCCTGTGAATGATGAAGACGGATGTGAACATTTGTGCTTCAGAAGTAGGCATACGTTCAAGATTGTAAATCTCTGACAGTTGCTGTAGCTTCTTTATCCACCATGGGATGGGGGAAAACCATTCCAGTAGTGTCGAGGTGAGAGAAGTGGCCTGTTCTGGATTAAGGAGATATACCAAAGTAGGAGCAATGGGTAGAATTAGTTTGGTGGCATAAAGAACAGTTAGGCACCAGATGTACCATAACTCATCTTCAGTGATTTCTCTAGATGAATCAAGAGTTACACCTGTAAGGAACATATATTCTGGGTGGAAGGTAGAAAATGGAAATGAATCTGGGAGAAGGTAAGCTTTCATAAAGAAGCGGAAAACAGCTTTTTGTACAAATTCTTGGATAGCAAAGACAAAAGTGAAAATTTTGTCAAGGGGAAAGTTTTTCTTAGTGAGAGCTTCTCGTGGGAGAGATGTAGCCATGAAGAGGATTGGAAAGTGGTAGGTTGTAGAAACCAGGGTGAGAGGGTTTTCTGGTTTGGAGAGTCTGGATAGCATATCAGGGATAAGGTTCTAGGACCCCTTTATATGCTTGACTGAAAAGTCATATTTTGCAAACCAATCTTTGAAGCGGAGTAACATTTTTTCGGGAACAATTTTACCTTTGAAATTGAAAATATTGGGGAAGGCTGAACTGTCCATACGAATGAGAAAGTGATGTCCAATAAGATGATATTCAAATTTTTTTATGCCATTCTTTACCGCTAAGATTTCTTTGAAGACGCTATGGTAGTGTTTCTGTGTGTCAGAGAAGTGTCCACTAGCGTAAGCAATAAAGTGTTCTTTCCATCGAGTTCTTCGAGGAGACTAGCACCCCATGAGTCATCACTAGCGTCTGTCTGTAATATGCGATTTCCATCAGTAATCAGCTTTAAAGGAGGCAGATTTTGCGCAATTTGCTTGAGGGTAGTGACAATAGTGGTGTGGTCAGTATTCCACTCGGGGGGCCTCTTTTTCAATAAAGCCAAGAGGTGATGAGTGTAGTGATCCACATGTGGGATAAAATCTCTGATGTAATTAATGATGCTGAAAAACTGTTGGACTTGCTTTTTGGAAAGCTGCTGATCTGAAAAGTGAAGCAATTCTTGGGCAATGTGCTTTCCTGGCTAGTAGTGGCCATCTTTTATGATCATACCAAGAAATTCAATGGTATCTGTGGCGATGGTGCTTTTCTTGGCGGAGAGCATAATTCCATGACTTTGGACAAAATCATAGAATTGAGTTAATAGCTGGTGATGTTCATCATGTGATCCTAAAAAAAGTAGAATGTCATAAATGTAAATCAATGCATGATGCAAAATGGTTGGAAGATTTGGACCATAGACTTTTGAAAAATGGATGGGGCAGTCTTGAGGCCAAAGGGTAGGACGGTCCATTGAAAATGGGCATTTGGGATGCAAAAGGCAGTTTTGGAATGCTCAGAGGGTTCAATGCCTAATTGCCAGAAACCTGATTTTAAATCAAATTTTGAAAAGATTTGGGCATCTTTGAAAAAAGTAAACATGCTCTGTTGGCGGGGTAAATGAAACTTGTCGTCTTGTAAAAACATATTGAGGAGCTGATAGACAATGACTAAGCGTTTCTTTTCTCGAACAATTTTGGAATGCTTTTCAACATAAAAGGCTTGGCAAGCCCATGGAGAACTTGTGGGCTCAATGAGACCTTGAGCTAACAGTTGGGAACATTCCTTTTGGGGTAGGAGTAAGTCAGAAGGACTCATTCCTGGATGGGTAACTTTGGTTGGGTTAATGACTTCATTTAGTTTGAAAGGTAACTTAATAAAGAAAGACTTATTTTTCCACAATGGGTTTGGATGGGTAAACTCAGAATGAGACTCTGGAAAGAAACTCAAAAGTTTGGTGAAAATGTCCTGGTAGGACAGGGGAGTGTCAGACAAATTGTAAAGTTTCAAAATGTATGTGAATGGTTTAAACATGGATTTGACTCGGATTCTAGTGGGAATGATTTGGAGGTGTTTGATTTGGTGAAGGATGTCAAAACCTAACAAGATATCCTTATTAGGAAGAGTGGAACCAATGACCTTGGCCTAGATGACACAATTGGGAAAGATTTGAATACCAAAGATTTGGTGAAGGATGTCAAAACCTAACAAGATATCTGGTAGTGTCGTTAAGGTGCACCAAATTTAAAACCTTACCACTAATATAAATAATTAGTACAGAGCGAGTAAGGATCGATCCCACAGAGACTATGCTAGTTATATTTATTTATCAACTCTAAAGCAAGATTTAAAATAAAATAATAGTAGTAATAATAGAAATTAATCTAACTAAAGAAAATGCCAATTATAAATAAAAAGGGGGTTTATGAATTTTTAACTAAATAGTAAGAAATAAAGAAATTAAAACTACGAACAAGAATTTAATAAAAACTCTAGTTAAAGGAAAAAGAAATAATAATGATGAAAACTTTGGTTAAAGGATCATTCGCCACCACCAAACATGCACATAATATATCAATTCTATCATCAATTTATATTGAAACTATCAACCGTAGACAACAATAAGCTCTGTTAGTCTCAATCTTTCCTTAGTGTGTCGTTAGGCAAAACAAGCTCTTCACCTAATCTCTAACCATTAAATAATTTAAAACAACTTTTTAAATTTAAGATAATGGAAGCATTAAACAAAGAAAGATATTAGATTAATCTAGGTAATAAACACATGAGCTCGGATTATTTAACCTAGGTTATGTTCTCCAATTGAAATCACTGATTCCAACCTGCTACTAATGATTAAAATATCAAGACAATTACGGATCAAGAATTTTAATCTAGCAATAGAATTTATTCAAGTCCTATCTAATTGGCCACTCAAATAAAACAAGAATAAACCATGAACATTAATTATAGAAGAACATAAACAATCTCAATTAAATAAATTGAATGATAGAATTTAAATTTAATTGCATAGCATGTTTAGGGTTTTGAATTCACCCTCAACCAAATAAAAATTTAGCCTAACATAATTGAATTGGGAATAAGAGAATTGACAAAACCAATCATGGAGATTAATTCAAGCGGCTGCTGAATTTGCCATTAACAGCTTTGAAATTTTCTTCGTATTTTTCCCAGTATGCAGGTGGAAGAACGTTGGGCGCCAGTGTCGATGAGACCAATCGCTGGAATGGGCCTTTGGAATTTTGAGGGCAAAATGTGGAGTTTGATGGAAGGAATAGGAACAGTAGTATCAAGGGACATTAACTGTTGGTGGAAAATAATTTGGGACTGATCACTGTCTGAATCATTAGAGGAGTTTTGCAGTGCGAACACAGTTTCATCATTAGGTTAATCTTGTTTAGAGAAACAAAATTCCAGTTCATCTTTTGCTGGAGAGTAGTCAGTAGTAGCTTGAAGATGCGCGACTAACCGGATAAATTTTTCTCTTTTGTTGGGATAGTCTTTGGCGTAGTGGCCTTTTTTCTTACAGATAAAACATCTGCTTGATTTTTTCCGTTGGAATTCCCTGGAAGAAGATGATTTCTTTAGGAAGAATCTGTAAGGTTTTTTGGACCTGCGAGGCTTTGATGAAAATTCTAGATATCTGTATTTCCGAAAATGCTTTTTCTTTTTAGGACTGCAATCACAATCCTTTTTCTTTTTGCATTTGATATGCAAGTAGGGCTTTTTCCAGGCACTCCTGAATGGTTCTTTGTCTTTCAATAGTTCTTTGAAAAACTGCTTCTGCTCACAGAGTTTGTCAAGGCAAGTTTTGGCCAGTTGGAAGATTTTTCCCAGAGAGATGTTGTCAAGGCTAAGATTGGATGCTGTAAGTTGCCTTTGGATATTTGATTGAAGTTCATCAGGAAGAGAAGCTAGAAAGACATGCTTTAATGTAGGCTCATTGAATCCACTAAGCTTGTAAAACAGCAAAGACATGTGTTGAATGTTAGAAAATGCATATTTATAAAGGAGAAAATCGTCATTTTACATTTCATGTCTTACTAACAACCCTTACTTTTATGTATTTAAGCTTCTTGTAATTTAATTATGTGTGTTTTATTTTAATTAAGTATTTTAGGGGTATCATGGTCATTTCACAATAAACAAGAGATCAGATGGCAAAATGGATATCACTTTTGAACTCAGGACGGTCGAAAACCTTAGGAGGAGCAAAAAAGAAAAAATGGTACTGTTCACATGTACGGTACTATTCACATATATGGGTACTGTCTATGTTACTGTTCACGGCACTGTTCACATAGACGGATCGATGACGTGGCTTTGACCGATGATGTGGCATTGGCTGATGAGGTGTCACGATCCTGTTGGACTAAAATTCTTATGTACTGATCGATGACGTGGCAACATATCAGTGGACCAAAAATCTCACTTACGGTACATGCAACACACAGGATTATTTTCAACTAAACCCGGTCACTGTTCACTCGGGTCAAACCGTGTTACTGTTCATCCACGTGGTCAAACCGTGTACTGTTCACGCGGACTGTTGACTGATGACATGGCGCAATCCTGAGCGTCCAAACTATTTTTAATCCGATGGCCATGATTTACTCGATGTATCTATAAAAAGGGGGCGTCCCCCCTAATTTGATATCCTTGAATCCATTTTTGGACTCCATTTTCTATAATTCCCTTTCCATCTTGTATTTTCTACGTATTTTAATAAATTCCCTTTTTACCCCTAGTTCAATTATGAGTAGCTAATTTTCTTTCAAGATTGGGTAGAATGTGAAGTCTCAACATGTGTCATGAGCTTTATTTAGTAAATTTATTTTTTCTTTCCCTCTAGTTTTTGTGGATGTTTGACTTCTCGTCAACAAATAATACTAATCTTGTCTAGTACCGCATTAGTTTCACCGACCCCCTAGTACAAGGTTATTATTATTTGGCACGATAAGCCCTTAGCACCATATTGATTAGAGCGTGGTTCATGAGGTGTGAATTCCCCCCTCATGATTTAATTGGTATTAATAAGGAATATTTAGCCGTAAACATGTTGATACGGATCCAGATACCCAAGTACGTCATTTCAGTAGATTTCTCTTCAATTTATTCTCGTCATTTCAATTCCAATTTTAGAATTTATTCTTTTTTCATTTCAATTCCAATTTTAGAATAATCTAAGTCACCTTCACCACAAAATCCAACCACCCATTTACAAAATTAATTCTATACACATTTAAAATCCACCTCCTCGTGGGATCGACACTTGTCACCATTAGTCTATACTACAATAGATTTGTGCGCTTGCAAGTTCAACAAAATTTGCACAACAAGTTTTTGGCGCCGTTGCCGGGGAAGTAAGTAATTTTGTAGAATTAATTTTTGTGAATAATTTCTTTTATTTATTTTCTTGTATTTTTTATTAAAAAAAAAAGTGAATCTGCAATTAGAGGTAATAATTTTTTTCTTTCTTTATTCTTTACATTTCTGCAATTTAATTTTTAATTTATTTTTCTTTATAATTTTTGTTTATCTTATTAATTTAATTTTTAGTTAAATTATTTCACGAATTTTTTTCTAGTGTGTTTTTATAATGTTATAATAGCTCAATAATGTTAGTACCATAATTTCTCCATCTTCTTTATTTTTTTTGTTTTGTTCCCATCTTTATTTTTATTTTATTTGTTTTACATGCATGGTCGTAGGTCATTATTTCCTAATCTTGAACCTATAGATCTTGAATTAGAAAAAAAACTTCGCACACACAAACACGTTAAAAAAAATGGATTTACAAGCACCATAGGAGAGGCCATTTAAAGAATATTTTAGTCCCTTAGCTAATTTGAGCACATCATGTATAAGATACCCAAATGTAGCTGCTAGGAGTTTTGAATTAAAACCTAGTGTGCTAAATTGTCTCCCCACATTTTATGGCCTAGAAAATGAGGACCCATATAATCATCTGAATGATTTTCATGCCATTTGTCAAACTTTTAAATATGAAAATTTTTCAGACGATGATGTTAAACTCAGATTATTCCCATTTTCTTTAAAGGATAGAGCTCGTTCATGGTTAAATACTTTGCCTGCTAATAGTATTGCATCATGGGAACAAATGGTAACTAAATTTTTAAATAAATATTTCCCAGTGCATAAAACCAATGCTATTC
>MKYO02012009.1:314788-327469 GCA_002013955.2 Citrus medica | reverse complement strand
CCTTGTCTGGAGAGTAGTCGGTAGTGGCTTGAAGATGCTCAACTAGCCGGATGGATTTTTCACTTTTGTTGGGACAATCTTTCACATAGTGGTCTTTTTTCTTACAGATAAAACATCTACTTAATTTTCTCCGTTGGAGGTCTCGTGAAGAGGATGATTTCTTTCGGAAGAATCTGTAAGGCTTTCTGGATCTGCGAGGTCTGGACGAAAATTCTGGGGTTTTGAATTTCCGAAAATGCCTTTTCTTCTTAGGACTGCAATCACAATCTTTTTTCTTTTTGCATTTGATCTGTAAGTAAGGCTTTTTGCAAGCACTCCGGAATGGTTCTTTGTCTTTCAAGAGTTCTTTGAAGAATTGTTTCTGCTCGCAAAGTTTGTCGAGACAGGTTTTGGCAAGCTGGAAGATTTTGCCAAGAGAGATGTTGTCAAGGGAAAGGTTGGATGCTGTGAGTTGTCGTTGTATGTCTGGTTGGAGTTCTTTTGGAAGGGAAGCCAGAAAGACGTGCTTTAATGTCGGTTCATTGAATCCATTAAGCTTGTAAAGCAGCAACGACATGCATTTGTAATGGAAATCAAGATCCTTAGCATTGAGGGCGCAACATTTCATGTTGAGATAATCTCGTCTCGCAGCTTCAAAAACTGCAGAAGGATCGCCAAGGAATTGATCATGGAGAACAGCAAGAGCACTTGAAACTTCGGGAAGATCGACAAACTGTAATTGGCGATATTGCCCTATCGAATCAAACCAATCTCTTAGAGTACCCGTAAAACGAGTAGCAAATTCTCTAAGGACTGATTGAGTTGTGGCTCCTGGTCTTAGCATTTGGAGGTCAATCCAGGCAGACATTTCAGTAAGTCTGTCACGCCATTTATGAGATGGAAGATCATCAAATGTGAACCATGGACCATTTGACGATTTTTGACTGGGTGGATTGGGCTGGGCCTGAGCTGGAGAAGGTTGGTTTGTGGCAGAAGATTCAGGTATTTCTTCGTCAACTTCAGAGGGAATATCAACATAAGGTTCTGTATGAGAGGTTTGGCCAGGGTGATCAGGTTGAGCCATCAAGATTTTGGTGATATCAGCATAGGACTTTTCAGAGTCACTGGTGGATGCTGAAGATTCAGTGTCGGTCTCAGTATGGCTATCTGAAACAGCTAGATTTGAATCAGAAGTTTGATCATCTATAGTAGATGAATGGGTGACTGTGTGAGCAGTAAACTGGTGCATGGGTTCTTTATCCTTGGATTGGGTAGGAGGTTGGGAGATAGTTGGTGGTGGAACAGATGGTGATGCTGGTGTAGAATGACCAGGAATAGAAATAGAGGTTTGAGGGAATGGGACAGGTCGTGGTTGAGGTTTAGACTTTGGTTTAGGTGTAGGAGGTGGTGGTAAAGGATTGTTTCTAAAAAGAGTATGAGTCATGCCAAATAACTTGGAAGGGTCATACTATTTAATAGGAGATAGCATAGAGGCAAAAGGATGATAAGTGGGGCCGATGGAAGGGATAGGAGGTGATGTGGGAAAAAGGGTAGGTTTCTGTTTTTCAGATTCAATCTGAGCGAGTTCAGCTTTTAAGCGCCCGATTTCCCTTTCTTTTTGATCAAATTCTGGGCCATAGTATCTCTGGGCAAGCATAGCTCGTAACTCTGAATCGAGTTGACCAATTCTGGTTTGAAGATTTTGGTGAATCTGCTGCATCTGGGCAGCAATAGAGTCAACTTTTGTCTCAATCTGTTCAGTTTACAAACTGATGTTTTCAACTTTTGAATTGAGATGCACCAAAGTATCATTTTGTGCTCTGGCATTTTGAGTTTGCCAGTTGAGGACGGATTCAAAAGGTTTGGGTGGCTCAAGGTGGCCAGTGGAGGTAATAGGTGAAGGGATAAAGGGTTTGGACACAACAATTCGGTGGGGATCTGTGTGAGGTTCTAAAGGAGGAAAGGGAGAAGAGGAATCTGAAGAGGTAGAGGAAAACATCATGCAAGCCAGTGGTTGGACAATAGGTGTTGGGTTTGGGAGTGGTGATGGAATTTCAGATTTGCAATGTTTTGCAATCCATGTAAGCTCTTTTTGGTAAATGGGTAATGGAGCTGGTGGAGAAGGAGGATCTTTTGGTGATCGAGGTTCACAATGGTGACATGAGATTAAAGAATTTTTCTTTTTGGGTTTCCTTTTCCTTTTGGGGACATAATCATCATCTTCTTCCCAATCATCCTAGCAGGGACAATTTAGGTCACACATACCTGAACCAGGGACATCCCATAGGAAATGGCCATTGTGTTTGGCTGGATAAACATGGTAGCCTTCAGAATTAAACCCTGTAATGGGCAGATCTTCCTGAGCTGTCTGAACAGCTGTGATCATGGAAGAATAAGTAAAGGAAAGCTGAGGAGGCTCTTGTGGAGCACTTGGCGGTGGTTTAAAAGTCATTCTGACTGTGCCATCTTGTCGTCTTTCAAACATACTTTCAGATGTCTGAATGAGAGCAGTATTGGTATGGAACTGCTCATAGTTAGAGATCCATTCAAGAGGCATAAGCTTTATGAGCTCATGACGGGGAATTTGTCTCGGATTCTGAATGATAGTTGGGATCTGGTCAGATTCTGCTAACACCATGATTGTGTCGGAGTGGTGTTCTGGAGTAGGTAGATCTAAGGCATGATTTTGAAGCCTATAGACCAGTTGATGGTGAAGGGTAGCAATTTTGGCTGAGGAGATTTATTCCGCACCTTGAATTTGAACTTGAACTTTCAAGGCTATGGGCAAATTGGTGTCTTGAAGAGAAAGGTTGAAGTTGGGATAGAAAGTGAGTAAAACACTTCCTGTATGGAGAGTTGTGAGGACAATACCGATAACAGCATCTTAGTACTGTTTGAATCGGGTATCAAGCATAGCAATCCGATCGGTAACTGGTAATCCTTTTCTCTCATGAAGGGTAAGGATTAATCTGATGCCTCCAAGATGGAGATGGGTAAAACCTTCTCGTTTCCAACTGGAAATCAAGTCAGAGGGGGTTTCAAGAGTAACATATTGCTCAGCAGGGGTTGCTTGAAAAGAACATTGATCCAGGCGAGAAGACTGGATATATTCTTTAAGGTGAGGTCTGCGGGTGGATATGAGAGTACGGATACTACGGGTAAAAGAACTGGGGCGTTTGTAGAGTTGGTAAGGGCTGATGAGAGGGTACGAAGATTCACTGATTTGGGCGGATTCAGGGATGTAGGAGTATTCTACAAGATATATAGGTTTTTCAGGAAAAGATCTAGTTCTTTCCGAGAACAGACAATGAGAAAGTTAAGCCGACGCTTCATTTGCAAAAAAAGAAGGCCATTATGCTAAAGATTGCCCTAACAAAAATGATAGCAATCAGACTTCTTGAGCATTTACAAGCCACCACTGATTATTCTCCTCACAAAGATGAAATTGAGTTCTACTTCTCAGAACAAAAGGAGCCTACTGATGAAACAGTGTTCACACTACAAAACTCATCTGATGATTCTGAAATTGATGAGTTTCAAACTGTTTTTCACCAACAACTTTTGTCTCTCGACACTACCATACCTATCCCTTCCATAAAACTCCAAATCTTACCTTCCAAATTCTAGAGACCAATTCCCGCCATTGGACTTCTTGATACCAGAGCCCAAAGAAGTATGTTAAACCCAGACATACTTACATCTCAGTCTTGGCAACATTATGAAGAAAATTTCAAAGCAGTCAATGGAAAACTCTTCACCACCAAGCTAATTACCAAAAAACCCATTGGTATTCAAATCTTTCCAAATTGTGTTATCTTGTTAGGATTTGATTTCATTCACCAGAAAAAACACCTCCACCTCATTCCTACTAGAATTCGAGTCAAGTCCATATTTAAACCATTCACCAATGTTCTTAAGCTGTATGGTTTGTTTGAAACCTCCCAGCCTTTCCAAGACATTTCCACAAAGCTTTTGAAATATTGTCCTGAGTCTCATGCTGACTTTCACCATCTAAATCCTTTGTGGAAAAATCCACATTTCTTTGTTCAATTGCCTTTCAAGTTGAATGAAGATGTCAATCATACCAAAGCCACCGATCCAAGAATGAGTCCTTCCGACTTAGTCCTAGCCCAAAAGGAATGTTCTCAGTTGTTGGCCCAAGGTCTTATTGAACCCACTAGTTCTCAATGGGCTTGTCAAGCTTTTTATGTTGAAAAACATTATGAGATTGTTAGGGGAAAAAACGATTAGTCATTGACTATCAACCTCTAAACATGTTTTTACAAGATGACAAATTCCCTTTGCCAAAACGACTGAGCATGTTCACCTACCTAAAAAATGCTCTCAACTCTTTTAAAATTTGATCTTAAATCCAAATTTTGGCAACTTGGAATTAAACCTTCAGAACATTATAAAACTGCCTTTTGCATTCCCAATGCCCACTATCAATGGACACTTTTACTTTTTGGTCTTAAAACAGCTCCATCTATTTTCCAAAAAACCATGGTGAAAATCTTCCAACCCATTTTGTATAGTGCATTGATTTACATTGATGATATTCTGTTGTTTTCAGGTACACAAGATGATCATCGCCATTTGTTAAATCAATTCTTTGATATTATTCAATCTCATGGAATCATGTTATCAGCTAAGAAAAGCACAATTGCCACAAATAGCATTGAATTCCTTGGAATGACTATCAAAGATGGCCACTATCAGCCAAGAAAGCACATTGCTCAAGAGCTCATCCACTTTCTAGATCAGAATCTTTCCAAAAGGCAAATCCAGCAGTTCCTTGGTATTATTAATTATATCAGGGATTTTATTCCTCATGTTGATCATCACACCCGCCAACTGTCAGCCTTGCTGAAGAAGAATCCACCTTCATGGAATAACAACCACACACTTGCTGTCATAATGTTAAAACAAATTACGCAAAATCTGCCACCATTAAAGCTCATCACCGATGGCAGGCGAATATTGCAGACTGATGCAAGTGACAAATTATGGGGGCCATCCTCCATCCTATGCCACATCACTAGCCTCCACTGACTCGGAGTCTGAATATGCTGACATTACAGGCATTTTAATGGCCACTGGCACGGCAGAACCAAGTGCCTCTTCTCCAACTCCCATTGTTGAAGACAATCCCTCTGACCAAGCTTCTCAAACAGACCCAGTGCCACCACCAATTCATGATCACTCTACAAAACCATCTTCAGCATCTTGGTTTTCATTTGATGACATTCCCCATCACAAATGGGCTGCTCAACTTCAAGAATTTGTTGCTTGGATTGATCTTCAAGGTACCAAGCCTAATGCTCAACCTCAAGCCGTTCTTAGAGAATTTATGGCCCGCTCCACGGGCTCTTTACGAGACTGGCTAGAAAGCTTAGGCGAATACTGACAGCTCCAATTCATGGAATCTCTGATTGGTACAGCCCTCAATATTATTCATGAGCAATTCATCGGTGAAAAAACTGCTTCCACTGAAACGGACCGAAAGGAATACCATAAGATGAAATGATGTTCTCTTAAAAGACATCTTCTAGATGCTCATTACAAAAGAATGAGTATTCTATTCTACAAGCTGAATGGGTTTAATGAGCCATCTCTTAAACACGTCTTCATCGCTTCTACAACCTGATCTTCAAAGAAAACTCACAGCCACAAATCTGAGCATCGTTGATATCTCTCTGGGCAAGATTTTTCAAATGGACATGCTATCTCTTGATAAGATCTGTGAACAGAAAGAATTCTTCAAAGATCTCATGGAAGACAAAAAAAACCCTTCTTTGAAGCTTGTAAAAAACCTCATCTCACTATGGAATGTAAAGATGCAACGAAGTGCGTTTGTTCGACTAAAAAGAAAAGACATTTCCAGAAACACTTCCACAAGAAATCATCCTCCAAAAAATCTCTTCGGTATTTCAGAAAGAAAGATGTTTCTCAGTACCGAAAGAAAAAATCCAACCGTTGTTTCCTCTGCAAAAAACGTGGTCATTTTGCCTGAAATTGTCCTCACAAATCAGCCAAAGCTGTTCGTCTTATCCAACATCTTCAACATTCTTCCCTGTTATCTGAGAATGAGGATGTTGAATCAAATTTTTCCGAACAATCAGCCCAAGATGACCAGACTGCTTTCCTTATAGCAAATTCCTCTGATTCTGACGATATTTCAGTTATTTCTACAGTTTAAACTGTCAACCATGTTTCCACCATTCCTAGACTTTCCCTCAAGATGTCCATCCTTCCTTCTAAATTCCATAAACTTGTTCCTGTTATTGGGTTTATTAACACTGATGCAGACACCAGTATGATTGATCATTCTGTTCTTCCATCAGACTATTAGGAACACCATTCTAAACTTTTCAAAGCTATTAATGGTGAAACTTTTTAAACAACTTTGATTACCAAGAAACCCATTGGTATTCAATTCTTTCCGAATTGTATAATTTGGAAAAAGATTGTAGCCTCCAAACTTCCAGATAAAGATTTACTCATAGGTTTTGACATTCTTCATTTGGTTAAAAACCTCTTCCTCACCAGTTCTGGAATTCGCTACAAACAGATGTTCTTGCCTTATACAGATACATTACGTCTGTATACACTTTCTGAAACACCATCTTCATATAGTCAAATCTCCCAAAAGTTCTTAGAGTTTTGTCCAGAAAACTATTCACAGTTCCATCATCCTTCGCCTCTTTGGAAAAATGAACAATTTTTCATTCACCTTCCTTTCAAACTCAATGAAGACATAAACCCCACCAAAGCATCACACCCGGGTATGTCTCCTTCAGACCTTCTGCTTGCTAAGCAAGAATGTTCTCAGTTACTTCAACAAGGTCTTATTGAGTCTACTAATTCAGATTGGGCTTGTCAAGCCTTTTATGTTGAAAAACGATCTGAACTAGTTTGTGGGAAAAAGAGATTAGTTATTGACTACCAGCCACTTAATTCTTTTCTTAAAGATGATAAGTTTTCCCTTCCAAAAATCCAGACCCTGTTTGTCCATCTTCAAGGGGCTTGTATCTTCTCTAAGTTCGATTTAAAAGCTGGTTTTTGGCAACTTCGTATTTCACCAGTTGACCGTTACAAAACTGCCTTCTGCATCCCTGATGCTCATTATCAGTGAACTGTTATGCCTTTTGGACTTAAGGTCGCTCCCTCCTTATTTCAAAAAGCCATGACAAAAATCTTTAATCTTATTCTTCATCATGCATTGGTCTACATTGATGATATTTTGTTGTTTTCCTTTGACCATGAGAGCCACCAGAAGCTCCTTTTGGATTTCTTTCAGATTGTGCAGGCACATGACATCATGCTTTCCGAAAAGAAAAGCAGCATAAGAAAAGAATTAATCGGCTTTCTTGGCATGGTAATTAAAGACGGCCAATATCAGCCTAGTCCACACATTGCACTCGAATTGCTAAAGTTTTTGGACACACATCTCAACCGAAAGCAGATACAGCAATTCCTCGGGATTGTCAGTTATGTCTGTGATTTTATCCTAAAAGTTGCAATCCACACCAGCCAGCTGTCACGCATGCTTAAGAAACAGTGCCCTCCATGGGGCCCTGCTCAAAGAGAAGCTGTCAAGTAGCTAAAGCTGATAGCGCAATCACCTCCTCCACTCCGAATTCCCACAGGCGGTCAACGCATCCTCCAGACTAATGCTAGTGATGATTATTAGAGTGCCATTCTTCTCGAAGACATCCATGGCATACGTCATTTCTGTGCACATGCAAGCTTACAATTTAAAGACTCTGAAAAGAACTACCATGTGATCTACAAAGAAATTTTAGCAGTCAAATATGGAATTAAAAAATTTGAATTCCACCTCATCAGCCACAAATTCCTTATCAACATGGATAATTCTTCTTTTCTCTGAATCTTTGACTTCAAAAATAAATTGCTCCATGACAAGCAATGGTAGTGTCGTTAAGGTGCACCAAATTTAAAACCTTACCACTAATATAAATAATTAGTACAGAGCGAGTAAGGATCGATCCCACAGAGACTATGCTAGTTAGATTTATTTATCAACTCTAAAGCAAGATTTAAAATAAAATAATAGTAGTAATAATAGAAATTAATCTAACGAAAGAAAAATGCCAATTATAAATAAAAAGGGGGTTTATGAATTTTTAACTAAATAGTAAGAAATAAAGAAATTAAAACTACAAACAAGAATTTAATAAAAACTCTAGTTAAATGAAAAAAGAAATAATAATGATGAAAACTTTAGTTAAAGGATCATTCGCCACCACCAAACATGCACATAATATATCAATTCTATCATCAATTTATATTGAAACTATCAACCGTAGACAACAATAAGCTCTGTTAGTCTCAATCTTTCCTTAGTGTGTCGTTAGGCAAAACAAGCTCTTCACCTAATCTCTAACCATTAAATAATTTAAAACAAGCTCTTTAAATTTAAGATAATGGAAGCATTAAACAAAGAAAGATATTAGGTTGATCTAGGCAATAAACACACAAGCTCGGATTATTTAACCTAGGTTATGTTCTCCAATTGAAATCACTGATTCCAACCTGCTACTAATGATTAAAATATCAAGACAATTACGGATCAAGAATTTTAATCTAGCAATAGAATTTATTCAAGTCCTATCTAATTGGCCACTCAAATAAAACAAGAATAAACCATGAACATTAATTATAGAAGAACATAAACAATCTCAATTAAATAAATTGAATGATAGAATTTAAATTTAATTGCATAGCATGTTTAGGGTTTTGAATTCACCCTCAACCAAATAAAAATTTAGCCTAACATAATTGAATTGGGAATAAGAGAATTGACAAAACCAATCATGGAGATTAATTCAAGCGGCTGCCTTTGCTTTAACTTAATTCCAGCTGCTGATTTTTTTCTTCTCCTTGCAGCTGCTGATTTTTCTCTGCCCGAATTGTGTCTGCACACCCCCCTCTCGCTCTCTGGCAGTTCTCCTTTTATAATGCTAGTTGACCGAATTCTTCTCCAACAAGTCTAAAGAAATCATTTTTCAATTCTAATTGAAATCCTTTTTCAATTCTAATTGAAATCCTTTTCCAACTTGAACTTTTATTCCTTTTCAATTTGAACTTCTTCATGTCCTTTTTATCCACAATCTCCAATTAATTCCCTATTCAATAAAATAATACAATTATTAAAAATAATAAATAAAAATAACTAGCAAATATATAATAAAGGGTAAAATATGTATATTAATTAATTCCCTATTCAATTAAAAATTAACTAAAATAACTAGAATATTTAAGATCAAAACAAGAAAAAGATGGAGAAATTAATAACAAAATATATGAAAAATATGCACTTATCAAGCAATTACTCAGCCTCAAGACCTGGTTTGCTAAATATGATTTCACTGTTCAACACATAAAAGGCAACCAGAACCTCATTCCAGACTTCCTCACCCGTCCAGCTATAAATAAACCCGCACTCATCTCCTCGATTCAAACCATTCCAGTTATAGCCATGAATCGCTAACTTCTCTTCAAAACTCTCAACCAAAGAAATTTCCCCATGAACATCTCTTTCCAATCTGCTTACCAATTGCAAGATTTTGCAAAGAAATTCCTATACCGATTTTTCTTTAATGTTTAGACCAAAAAACCTGACCGATTTCCTAATCTTTACATGGAGCACCTGTTCCTCACAGGCCTCACTTTGTCCTCTCTATCCATCTCAGAAGATGAGCTTTGGTACATGTGGTGCCTTACCACTTTGTATGCTACAAAGCTAGTTTTTTCCATTAAACCTGTCCTGACTCACCTAACCACTCCAGAGTTCTCCCTAGACCTTCTCTGGACTCTTTTTGAATGGTATTCCCCCCTCACTTGGTGGCGTCAGCAACTCCAACATTTGTCTACCTTTCACGGATTGGACAAAATGCCAGAACAAGAAGTTAACATGTGGACTACAGCCTTCATCGTCCACAGGCCTTATTTCCAACATCTAGAAACACGGGATTACTGGACACAGGACATGGCTTATGAATGGAAAACTTACCCTCATCCTTATACCTTCATCCATAATACAACGGTCACTTTCGCTCTCAAAGCCTATCTCATGGAACTTAACAATGTTCCTCCACCTGCCACAAACATTCACCATACCTCAATTGGACCATCACACACCCTTGAAATCATTCCAAAAACACAAGGTTGTACTCCAGGTTCAAGTTCAAGCCCTCAAGGAATCCTTGTTATGGAATAAAGTCCTGACTACACGAATGTCTTATTCCAAGATGCTCAGGACCCATGGGAAGACTTTCAGTCCCTCGTTCCATCTGACACTCCCTATTATACTGTCACCAACCCAGACTCTCCTGCTGCATCTACCTCACAGTACATGTCTGAAGCTGATGAAGAAAAATATCAGCAAGCTGAGGCGCATCTCGACCAGAGACAGAGGCGTCGGCACAAACGACAATATGAAAAAGACAAAAGAAACGGATCACCATCTTGCTATCCATCCACTCCATAATGACACTTTGTCGCTCTCTCACAACTTTTGATGTAATAACCCATGTGACTCCCGTTTGTCTTTTGTTAAAGTCCTTGTCGGTGTGCTTTACTTTTATTAAAGTCCTTGTCGGTGTGCTTTACTTTTGTTAAAGTCCTTGTCGGTGTGCTTTACTTTTGTTAAAGTCCTTGTTGGTTTGCTTTACCTTCTGTAGAAGTCCTTATCGGGATGTTTTGCTTTAAAAAAAGGTGTGCTATGAGATTTGATCATTCAAGAGGTCCTGTTCTCAATGATCCTCTATATAAGGTACCTTTGGTCTCAGTTGTAAGGGAACCAATCTGAAAAAATAAACGCTTACGTTTTCTACATTATGTTTCCCTAAAATCTCTCTCTCTTCTAGAACTCAAAGACACTATTTGAGTTGCAAATGATATGCTCACCTCAAAAACTTCTAAACTGAGTATGCTCTGTACTTGCCTCAAGCCTAAGGATCCTGTGCATCAAAAAGGTCTTGTTTTATCCTCAAAAACTGATTTTTATCTGATAAAATTATTTTCTTACAACGTTCACCCTTTTTAAAGGCCCTAGGTGCCGTGTTTCTCGGGTGGTATCGTGAAAAATCATTTTTAAAATGAATTTTGGATTTGGTATTTGGTGGATAAGTGTATATTGACTGGAAACTAAATTGTGCGGGATACGAGATTGATCTGTTCTAAGTCTGATCTGATCCTTGAGAATGTCCCTAAGGTAGATTAAGTTCTGCATAAATCTGGTAACAAAGCCACGTACAACAAAACCCACTGGTATGGCATAGGATAAAGACGAGGATGAGATAGTTGGCCCAGAAGAGTTAGAGGAATCTGAGGAGTGGGTCTGGACAGTATGACAATGATACTGGTCCATTGGGCGTTTATCTTTTTTAAGAGGCTCAAGAATGTCTTGTGGTGGTTCTTCGATAGGGACTGTAGAGGTAGAGGAGGAGGAATTGGCTTTTGGACGTGGTTCAGAGATTTTGATTTTAGATCGTAATTTTTTGGGTAAAGATGGTGGAGGAGTTGGTTGGAGATGAGAGAAACCGAAAAACTGGATATGAACAGGTTGTTGAGGTCAGGATGGTGTGTAGAAAGAGGCGTAGGTGTCAAAGACTGGAGGAGATACTGGTGTAGGTTGTGGTTGAGTAAAAAGGGAAGGTCTAGTTTTTTCAGCATCAATCCTGGACAATTCAGCTTTGAGTTTTCTGATCTCGGCTTCTTTTTTTATTAAACTCTGGGCCCCAAATATGATTGTTGATCATTCGTCTGAGATCGCTGTCTAGTTCATAAATTTGATCTTGAAGATGGATATACATCTGATCTAAGTGACTGCTGATTGAATCAACTTTAGTTTCTGTCTGGGAGACTTGGGTGGCAACACGGTCAATTTTCTTACCGAGTTGTTGAAGAGTTTGATTATGAGCACTGGCGTTTTTTGTTTGCCAGTTGAGAACAGCTTCATATTGTCTTGGTTCCTCAGGTTGGCAAGAGGCCGTAATGGGAGATTGGACAAAAGGTTTGGATGTAACTCGGGTTTGTATGTCTGTCTGTTTTTCAAGCAGAGGAAAAGAGTCCTCATAGGAGTGGCTTGAAAACATAAGGCAAGATCTGATTAGTTGGATAAACGATTTAGGATTTGGTGGAGGATGTGGAGAAAAAGATTTTCAAGATGATAGTGGATAAGAAGATCGTTTCTTTTTCTTTTTCGTTCTCCTCATAACTTCCAATTCATCATCAATATCCGTATCATCCAAGCAAGGACAATCCAGATTGCACATATGGGCTTCAGGAACATCCCATAGGAAATGACCATTGATTTTACTGGGATATATTGGATACCCTTCAGAGGAAAAACCATGAATAGGAAGTTTCTTTTCTTGACCAGTTTGAACTACTGTGATCATAGCAGTATAAGAAAGCTGTGTACTGTCTGAAACTGGCTTGGTGTCAGGAGTTTAAAAAGACAGCTTGACTTAACCATTTGGTCGTCTGTCAAATATAGCTTCTGTGGTTTGAACTGGTTCAGAATTTTGGTGAAAGTGCTCATAGTTGGTTAGCCATTCAAGAGGCATGAGTTGAAGCAATTCTTGTTTCGGGATTTGTTTGGGGATTTGGATAATGGTTGGAATTGTGTCTGTGTCCGCCAATATCATCAAGGCATCCGAAGTTGTGTATGGT
>MKYO02012009.1:282654-314677 GCA_002013955.2 Citrus medica | reverse complement strand
TCATAAAAGATGGACACTACCAGCCAGGAAAGCACATTGCCCAAGAATTACTTCACTTTCCAGATCAGCAACTTTCCAAAAAGCAAATTCAACAGTTTCTCGGCATCATCAATTATATCAGAGACTTTATCCCACATGTGGACCACTACACTCATCACCTTTCAGAGTGGAATACTGACCACACAATTGCCGTCACTACCCTAAAGCAGATTGCGCAAAATCCGCCTCTTTTAAAGTTGATTACAGATGGACGGCGTATATTGCAGACAGATGCAAGTGATGAATCATGGGGTGCCATCCTCCTCGAAGAGCTCAATGGAAAAGAACACTTTATCGCTTATGCTAGTGGACATTTTTCTGACACACAGAAGCACTACCACAGTATCTTCAAAGAGATTTTAGCGGTAAAGCATGGCATCAAGAAGTTTGAGTATCATCTGATTGGACACCATTTTCTCATCCGAATGGACAGTTCAACCTTCCCCAATATCTTTAATTTCAAAGGTAAAACTGTTCCCGAAAAAATGTTACTCAGATTAAAAGATTGGTTTTCTAAATACGATTTTTCAGTTAAGCATATAAAGGGGTCCCGAACCTCATCCCTGATATGCTATCCAGACTTTCCAAACCAGAAAACCCTCTCCCTCTGTTTTCCACCACCTACCATTTTCCTATCATCTCCATGGCTACTTCACTCCCACCTGAAGCCATTACGAAGAAAACCTTTCCTTTCAACAAAAACTTCTCTTCTGTCTTTGCCATCCAAGAATTTTCCAAAAAAGTTCTCTTTCGCTTCTTCATGAAAGCCTACTTTGTCACATAACCCTTTCTCTTTTCTACCTTCCACCCTGAAAATATGTTTCTTACAGGTTTAACCCTTGATCCAACCAAAGAAACCACTGAAGATGTGTTATGGTACATTTGGTGTCTAACTATCCTTTATGCCACCAAGTTAGTCCTACCCATTGCTCCCACTTTGGATCATCTCCTCAATCCAGACAAAGCAACCTCTCTTACCTGGACATTGCTTGAATGGTTCACCCCCATTCCATGGTGGAGAAAAAAGTTACAACAACTCTCACAGGTTCACAACCTTGACCGTATACCTACCTCTGAAGTACAAATGTTTACATCAGTCTTTATTATTCATAGGCCATACTTTCAACTTCCAGACACAAATCTCTTTTGGACTCAAGATCAGGTATATGAATGGTTCACTGCACCACATATAGCTGTAATTGAAAATGAAATACAGTCCACCCTGTACAACTACCTTTACCAACTCAACCACCAAACTCCGCCACATAAGGACATCTTCCACACCTCTTTAGGTCCTCAACATGACCTCATCATGATACCAACTCCATCTGCCATATCTAAGCATAAGTCCACCGGCATCATCATTAAAGAAGAACGGCCAGACTACACTGACTTCCTTTTTCAGGACTCACAAGACCCATGGGAAGACTTCCTTCCTCTCAGCCAGCATCTCCAACAGTTCCCCCAACCTACCATGCATGATCCAGGATCCTCATCTCAACCACCTCCACAACCACACAAACCCACAACAGTAGACAAAGCCACTCAAACACCTGGTCCCATGCCAGGACCCAAACGTGATTCTCCATACTCACGCTACCATGGCCCCACTTGGAAGAATCCAAAGCTCTCCAAAACTTTTTCCCGAAAAAGCAACACTGACAACCCATATGAAACTGAAAGCTCATCCGAAGACGAGTACATGAATCTCCACTCCCCATAAAGTTATTTGTCCTGATGCAATAATGGTTTACTTTATGTCTTGTCTTATTGTAATAATGTTGCTTTTGCTTTATGCTTTTGTCTTGTATAATTATTGCAGTTTGCTTTTACTTTAAGTTTTTGCTTTTATCAAAGTCATGCTTTAATTATTAAAGCATCTTTTGTCTTTTGTAATCTTTTGCTTTTGCTTTTGAAAAGATAGGGTCCTGTCCTATCTCCTCGAGAACTCTTTATATAAGAGAATTCTCGCCTCCATTGTAAGATATACCTCCATAAGTTAATAAAACTTTCGTGTTTTTCTTCAACCATGTCTTTCTAACTTTCTTCTCTCTCTCTGCAAATGAAGTTCTAAGAAAGAAAAAGAATAAATGATTAAATTTGTTCATTTTGCAAAACCTAAGGAAGTATGCTCTGCACTTGCCTTCTAGTAAGGATCTTGTGCATCAGAAACCTTTTGTCCATTTCTTATCTGGTTTGGTACCCTGTTTTAGACTCAAAGGAAAGTCTGTTTTGGGTTATATAACCCGGGAGGAAAAGGTGTTTTAAAAGGTTTTTGATCGCTATATCTAGGGCCCCAAATTCATATCCTCCACGGCTCTCCTACACTGCAATGATTACCGCAGTTTCCACTGGCCAGGAGTCGAATCTTCCAATCTATGGATTTTCCTCTGAAGGGTATCCAGTATATCCTGACAAAGTCAACGGTCACTTTTTATGGGATGTCCCAGAAGCCCATATGTGTAATCCAGATTGTCCCTGCTTGGATGACGCAGATGATGACAAAGACTTTGAAAATCATGAGACGAAGGCAAATGAGAAAGAAAAAGCCTTCTACTCCTAAAACTCTGTGTCGACCCTATTCTTCAGGACCACTGGATGACCCAGAATCAGATCAACCTTTACCCATTTATAAGAAAGCACTCAGGTAACTCTAACGAGAATCCTCATTTAAGCCTGTTCCTGCTCAACCAAAAATCAAGTCATGCTTGATGTTCTCATCTTCTAGCCAGTCATACCAAGAATCCTTTCCTCCTCTCGAAAGGCATACAGACCCTTAAACCAAAGTTGTTTCTCAACCCTATGTCCAATCACAAATCACAACCTCTGGAGCACCAGAAGCACCAAAGCAGTATGAGCAGTGCTAAACCAAGCTCTCCACCATCTTGGTAAAAAGATTGACAAAGTGGCATCTCAAGTGTCATAATCATTGAGAACAGGACCTCTCGAATGATTCTAAAGCAAAGCACACCAATAAAGACATTTATAAAAGTAAAGCACGCCGACAAGGACTTTAACAAAAGTAAAGCATATTGATAAGGACTTTAACAAAAGTAAAGCACACTAACAAGGACTTTAACAAAAGACAAATGGGAGTCACATGGATAGGTGTATCGAAAGCTTGTTCATAAGTCATTATCATGGAGTGGATGGATAACAAGATGGTGACACGTCTCCTGTGTCTTTTTCATATTGTCGTTTGTGCCGACAGATTTGTCGTTGGTCGAGGTAAACTTCAGTTTGCTGGTATTTTTTGCTTCATCAGCTTCAGTCATGTGCTGAGATGTAGATGCAACAAGTGAGTCTAGAGTGGTGACAGTATAACAGGGATTTTTTAGTATGGAGAAGGGACTGAAAGTCTTCCCATAGATCCTGAGCATTTTGGAATAAGACATTGGTGTAGTTAGGACGTTGTTCCATGACAAGGATACCTTAAGGGCTTGAACTTGAACCTGGAGTGCAACCTTATGTTTTGGGAATAATTTCAAAAGTGTGTAATGGTCCAATAAAGGTGTGGTGAATGTCTGTGGTCGGGGAAAGAACATTGTTTAGTTCCATAAGGTAGGCTTTGAGAACATAAGTAACAGATGTGTCATGAATGAGGGTATATGGACGAGGATAAGTTCTCCATTCATATGCCATGTCTTGTGTCCAGTAGTCCTGCGTTTCTGGGTGCTGGAAGTAAGGCCTGTGGACAATGAAGACTGTAGTCCACATGTTAGCTTCTTATTCTAGCATTTTGTCTAATTCATGAAAAGTAATCAACTGCTGGAGTTGCTTATGCCACCAAGTGAGTGGGGAATATCATTCAAGGAGAGTCCATAGGAGGTCTGGTGAGAACTCAGGAGTGGTAAGGTGAGTTAGGACTGGTTTGATGGAAAGAACCAACTTTGTAGCATACAAGGAGGTGAGACACCACATGTACCAAAGTTCATCTTCACAGATGGACAGAGAGGAGAGAGTGAGTCCTGTGAGAAATAGGTGTTCCATGCAAAGATTTAGAAAACAGTCAGGTTTTTTAGTTTGAACATTAAAGAAGAACTTGTAAAGGAATTTCTTTACAAAATCCTACAGTTGGTAAGCCGATTGGAAAGAGATGTTCATGGGAAAGTTTCTCTGGTTGAGAGCTTTGAAAGGAAGTTGGCGATTCATAGCTATGACTGGAATGGTTCGGATTGTGGAAATGAGTGAGGGTTTATTTATAGCTAGACGTGTGAGGAAGTCTAGAATGAGGTTTTGATTGCCTTTTATGTGTTGAATAGTGAAGTCATACTTAGCAAACCAGGTTTTGAGATTGAGCAGTTGCTTGTCAGGGAGCAACTTGTTTTTGAAGTCAGATTCTGGGAAAAGAAGAATTATCCATGTTGATAAGAAATGTGTGGCTGATTAGATGAAATTTGAATTTTTTAATTCCATACTTGACTGCCAAGATTTCTTTGTAGATCACATTGTAGTTCTTTTCAGAGTCTTTGAATTGTCCGTTTGCATGTGGACAGAAATGATGCACGCCATTGATTTCTTCGAGAAGAATGGCACTCCAGTAATCATCACTGGCATCAGTCTGGAGGATGCGGTGTCCATTTGTCGAAATCCTGAGTGGAGGAGGGGATTGTACGATCACCTTTAGCTGCGTGACAGCTTCTGTCTGAGCAGGGCCCCATGGAGGGCACTGGTTTTTTAGCATGCGTGACAGCTGGCTTGTGTGAATTGTAACTTTTAGGACATAATTAACAATCCCGAGGAATTGTTGGATTTGCTTTCTGTTGAGATGTGTGTCCGGAAACTTTAATAATTTAACTGTAATGTGTGGACCAGGCTGATATTGGCCGTCTTTAATCACCATGCCAAGAAAGTCAATTGATTCCTTACCTATGCTGCTTTTCTTTTCGGAAAGCATGATGCCATGTGCCTGCACAATGTGAAAGAAATCCAAAAGGAGCTTCTGGTGGCTCTCATGGTCAGAGGAAAACAACAAAATATCATCAATGTAGACTAATGGGCATCAGGGATGCAGAAGGCAATTTTGTGACGGTCAACTGGTGAAATCAGACAGCTTCAAGCTGAAATTGCCAGAATTGATGCTGACAACCAACGGCGTCAAGCAGTCAAGCCCAAAAGATTCAAGTCCTTCCTACTGGTCTCAGATTCCAGTCCATGTTCCAACCATACACAGAGCGAATTTAAGTCCAAAAGGCATAACAGTCCATTGATAATGGGCATCAGGGATGCAGAAGGCAGTTTTGTGACGGTCAACTGGTGAAATACCAAGTTGCCAAAAACCAGCTTTTTAATCGAACTTAGAGAAGATACGAGCCCCTTGAAGATGGACAAACAGGGTCTGGATTTTTGGAAGGGGAAACTTATCATCTTTAAGAAAAGAATTAAGTGGCTAGTAATCAATAACTAATCTCTTTTTTCCACGAACTAATTTAGATCGTTTTTCAACATAAAAGGCTTGACAAGCCCAATCTGAATCAGTAGACTCAATAGACATACTCGGGTGTGATGCTTTTGTGGGGTTTATGTCTTCATTGAGTTTGAAGGGAAGGTGAATGAAAAATTGAGCATTTTTCTAAAGAGGTGAAGGATCGTGGAACTGTGAATAGTTTTCTGGACAAAACTCTAAGAACTTTTTTGAGATATGACTGTATGGAGATGGTGTTTTGGAAAAGGTATACAGACGAAGAATATCTGTATAGGGTAAGAACATTTGTTTGTAGCGAACTCCAGAACTGGCGAGGAATAAATTTTTAACCAAATGGAGAATGTCAAAACCTATGAGTAAATCTTTGTCTCGAAGTTTGGGGGCTACAATCTTTTTCCAAATTATACAATTCGAAAAGAATTGAATACCAATGGGTTTTTTGGTAATCAAAGTTGTTTCGAAAGTTTCACCATTAACTGCTCTGAAAAGTTTGGAATGGTGTTCCCAACAGTCTGATGGAAGAACAGAAGGATCAATCATACTGGTGTCTGCACCAGTGTCAATAAACCCGATAACAGGAACAGGTTTATGGAATTTAGAAGGAAGGATGGACATCTTGAGAAAAGGTCTCGGAATGGTGGAAACATGGTTGACAGTTTAAACTGTAGAGATGACAGAAATATCTTCAGAATCAGAGGATTCTGCTATGAGGAAAGCAGTCTGGTCATCTTGAGCTGACTGTTCTTAAAAATTTGATTCGACATCCTCATTCTCAGATAACAGAGAAGAATGTTGAAGATGTTGAATAAGACGAACAGCTTTGGCAGATTTATGGGGACAATTTCGGGCAAAATGACCGCATTTCTTGCCGACGAAACAACGGTTGGATTTTTTCTTTCGATATTGAGAAACATCTTTCTTTTTTAAATACCGAAAACGTTTTTTGGAGGATGATTTCTTGTGGAAGTGTTTCTAGAAATGTTGTTTCTTTGTGGTTGGACAAACACATTTCATTTCATCCTTACACTCGATTTTGGGATAAGGTTTGTGGCAAGCCTGAGAAAAGGATTTTTTGTCTTTCATGAGATCTTTGAAGAATTCTTTTTGCTCACAGATTTCATCTTGCGAGCTACTGGCCTTAAGGACAGATGAGATGAAAGCTGTAGCCAACTACATTAGGCACCAAGGAAGAGTTAGCATATCGCATTTAGCTAGTAAGTCCAACTAGTTCATTGGCTTGAAACTTCTTTTCCCTTTTCACTCACTTTTTCTCTCTTTTTAGTTTCAACCTATTTTGATTTTGATCTCTTCCTCTCTTTTTTCAACCCCACTTGATCATCATACACTTGTCTTGGGGACAAAGGTACAAGAGTAACAGGTTTTTCATTGTGTACAAAAGAGTATATATTGGTATAAACATCATGAATAACCTGTCCATCAAGGGAATAACATTAAAGCTTCAAGTGATCCTTTGCACATTCATGGAGGCCCAATTACAAGAGCTAGAGCCAAAAAGATTAATTGAGAAAATATAGATTGAAAATGAAATTCAAGATGCAACACATCATGAATTGGGCTTGAAGAGAAGACAAGCCAATGTGGGCATTATTCAAGCTATTGAGAACTAGTGAACTTATCAAGAATTTGCATTCTTTGGTTCTTTTTTCTATGGTTTCTATTGTTCTTTCTTTGGTTCTTTTGAGAACTAGTGAACTTATCAAGAATTTGCATTCTTGTGGCATTCCAAAACTAGACTTATCACTCACATTCTCATCTACATCTTGAGTGTGGCGTCAATATCATTCTCCATACCTCTGGTTCATGTTTTCTTAAGCATTGGGTCAAGGTTTTGTTTGTCATAAATCTGTTTAGAACTTTCTTCAGAAGTTGAAACTACAAATTAAGTGTGGGTTTCAAAGTTTTATTATGGGATTCGTATCAGAATATGCCCTGCACATATTAGCACCACATACACATAACCTCATATTTATACATCCCAATTGAGAATGAAAGAAGCGCTTGTTTATTTACTTTAACTTTTCCACAATCATTCAGCCATTGCAGCTTATATGGCCTTGGATGTTATTAACGCCCATCAATAGTAATCATGCTACATACCTTATTATTGACATGGCATCTAGTATAAAAGATGTTTTATGCTGTACCTTGTCGTCTTCTTTGATTTGCAAACTGAGAGCTTTTTTGAAGTCAAAAGCTCTCCATCAATCGGATATTCAACATCACTTGCATCCTCTAAAAGTGGTATAGAATCATCATTAGATTCATGTTCAATCTCAATTTCCCCATCATCTTTCAAAATCATCACTCTTTTGTTTGGGCATTGAGATGCAATAGGCCCATTCCCAAACACTTAAAACATTTGATATCTTTAGTTGTAGTAGGTTGGGAATCATATTCACCTTGGTTTGGTGTGCCTGTAACGACCTACCCCGAACTCCGAGGGCAAATCTAACTAGAACTTGCATATAAATTTAAATATCTCTACTAAATCAATAAGAATTCAATCCTCAAATACAATTATTAATGACAATTCAAGCCTCGAACGCAACATTAAATAGCAGCAAAAGATCCTAAATTATGTCAAACCATCTACGGACTTCAATTTAAGTCCTTCTCATCACTCATCTTGAACCATTCCTGATTTTTTGAATCACAATAAACTATAATATATAAAGCTAGTAAGTAAACCAATTTTTCATATACTAAAATACATACATACTTATATATAATGCAAATAAATCATCAAAATCTCATTTTGTCATTTTTAAACTTTCAAATTTTCTTTCAAATCACTTATTTGCGCTACCTTCATTCAACTACCACTTTGGAAACTCACTTAACTTTTATAACTTTCATACGTTATGGGTTTCATGTGAACACATCCCTCATCCACCTAACATAACATAACATCCAAAGTATCGTCCACTAAGTGAGTAACGAATTCAAGCATCCAAGCCAAAAACTGTAAAACTCACTTTCTTTTCGTTTGGCTAAAATCCACTTTCTCATTCATAGAAAACATCCAATTTCTCATTTCATTAAAAAAAAAATAGCATTTTCATGCTAATGTCAATGAACATTCACACATACACGCATTACTCATAACAACACATCATATAAACATATGGGCAAAGCATACAAATCCAAATTTCATACATATCAAAATAGGCTTTTCAAATATGTCAACCAGAAATTGTGACCTCCTGGCATCCTCGAGTAACATTGGCCTAAAATAAATAAGGAAACATTATAAAAGATAATAAGGTCCTAATCATAAATTACCAAAATACCATGAAATCATAAATTACTAGAATACCCCCAGAAATCTCTAAATCATAAGCCATCGAATTATCCTTAAAATCATAATTTATAGAATTATCATCAAATTCTTATCCTCCAATTCAGAAATTACCAAAATATCCACAAAATCAGAAATTATGAAATCACCCTCAAATTTAAAAAAAATTCCAAAATGTCCTCGCTAACCAATGGTGACTCGAATTCGTGCGACGGTGATCAAGAGGGTTATGATAGAAACATTACGTCTCGCTGAATCCAACAGTGGTGGTGGTGGTGTGCTCCAACATGCAGCCACGTTGGTCAAATCGATGGCTTCTATTGTCTATTGACAGCCGTGAGAACTCCAACGGCTGCTTGTGGTCAAATTGATGGCTTCTAGTGTCTATTGTCAGTCAAATTTTAAAGTGGCTACCATGAGGGACAAAACCGGTGAAATTGCACGACCCAACTCCGGTGAAATTGTACCTTGCCGTGGCTTTTCATAGTTCTATCGGTGACTTTCTGGCCATTTCCCAATGGCAGTGATGGCATGGGATGACTGACAACATCTACTAGTTTTGTTGGTGGCCACTAATCTGGGTGATGTGGCCGAAAATGTAAATGATAGTCTTCAAATTTTGGGTTCGAGTTTACTTGCTTCGGCGAGCCTAGTTCTATCTCTCTCTCTTTCTCTTAGGCTTTCTTTTTCTTTCTTTCTCTTTATATAGGGTTGGTCAAAAATCAAAGTGGAGGGTATTTACCTGAGGCTTGAAATTAGGCTTTTCATCCTTTTTGTTCTAGTTCAGTTTCTATGTTGAAAAAGACCCAATTCGTGTGGAACCCTTCCTCTTCAATTGGTACTCCACTTTTGTGGCAATATGCACAATGTCATCCAACTCAATATAATGTTTTTGTAATTCCAACGCATTTGCAAAATCACTATTCAAGCCAACTAGGATCTTGGCCATAGTAGCTTATCGATCCTCCAATATATTGGCTCGAATCATGGCTATTTCCATCTCTTTGTGGTAGTTTTCAACAATTTTAGACCTTTGAGTAAGATTTTCTAGCTTCTGAAATAAGTCCCATAGTGACTTGGAATAAATCTTTTCCTTATAATAGCCTTCATCTCTTCCCATGTCTCAATAGGCCTTTTTTGATTTCGTCATCTATTCAAAATAATTTGATCCTACCAAACAATAGTAGAGTCATTAATTCAATTCAGAGTAGTTGTGACAAATACCAATTCCACCTTTATTTCCACTCTAAATAAGCTTTAAGATTGTTCTTGCCTTGGAAAGATGGAATATTAATTTAGTGTTTCCTAATTGTTATCAACTCTATCTCCATATCTAACTTCTCTATTTCCATTCCCTCGCCCAAATCTACTTAAACCAATATGAGGAGCATGATCTTCTTCATCTAGGTCTTTCACATAGTCATCTTCATCAGCATATCTATATGGATTCCTCTCTTTTTGTTGCACATTAGGAGGTTTAGGTAGATGTGATAAGTACATATTTCTCTACATTTTACCATTAATTTCTCCGTCTTTTTCTTGTTTTGGTCTTAAATATTCTAGTTATTTTAGTTGATTTTTAATTTAGCTATTTTATTAAATTATATTTTATTATGTTAATTTTCATCTTAGTTTTTATATTTTATTGTTGTAGTCATATTTGGGGGAATATTTACGTTGATTGAGCTAAAATAGAATATCAATTGGAGTTTAAGGGAAATAATTGAAGATCTTTGGAAGTCAAAAGGAAGCCAAGCCAAATTAACAATCTTATTATTATTTAGGCAAGACATCACGTGGAGAAGAATTTAAGCATTAAAATCGGTGGGTTTAGCTTAAGTGGAGGGCACATGTGACATTGTTCGCATTATATCTTGGAAAGAAATTAATTGGCGGGCATTATTCATGCCTTATGAATTGAGAATAATTAATTGCATGCTTGTACACATGCTAAGTGACCACTATATAAAGGCATGAATTTGGCCTTTGTGGAGGAAGCCACAGGAAGGAGAAAAGTGTCACAAACCCAAGAGCTAGAGGCGGCTGCAAGAAGAGTTAAAAAAAAAAAGAAAAGAAAGAGGAGAATCCGAAAGGAATTAATTTGCAGTAGTAGCTGCTGAATATAGATAAAAGTAGAGCTAGTGGCTTGGATTTATCTTCTGCAACTCTTTTATTTCTAATTCAATCACGTTCGATTAGATTTTCTATTTGGTTGAGCATGAATTCAAATCCCTAAATATGTCATGTGCTTAATATAATTGTCTTCATATTTTTATTCTTATCTTATTTGAGTGGCCAATTAGATAGGATTTGAATAAATTCTATTGCTAGATTAAAATCCTTGATCTGTAATTGTCTTCATATTTTAATCATTAGTAGCAAATTGGAATCAGTGATTGCAATTGGACAACATAGCCTAGGTTAAATAATCCGAGCTTGTGTGTTTATTGTCTTGATCAACCAGCCTAACATCTTTCTCTATTTAATGCTTCCATTATCTTAAATTTAGAGATTTCATTTTAAATTATTTAATGGTTAGAGTTTAAGTGAAGAACTTGTTTTACCTAACGACATATTTTAAATTAATAGAGCTTATTGAAATACAAGCTATGCAACCAAAGAGGAGAGTGAATTGGGTTTCTAAAACTTATGAAATAATGAAAAATAAAATCAATGCAAATATCCAATAAACTTAAATAAATAATCAAATTAATATCAACATTCAAAATATAAAGAGAGAAGGGAAAAGAATAGAACACGAGATTTTTACATGGTTTGGTAAAACTCCGCCTACGTCCACGCCTCTAAGCTCACCAAGCTTGAGGATTTCACTATCCAAACCTTACACCTTAAGGCTTTAAAATCTTTGCAATTGACTTCCAAGGTGTCAATCAATCTTTACAATATGAGGCTGCCCCAAATCTCTTATCCTAAGTGTTTCCACACTCTCAATCACTCAATTTGATGTTTAAGAATGAAATTACAGAAATTTCTTTCACGGTATATATGTTTACAAATAAAAGCTCAATGTGTGTTTCGATGATAGAATCAACAAGTTCTAAGAACAAAAGAGATTTGATGCACAATAACAAGCTCAATGAAGATTGTTGAATCTCATTGAATTTGAATATGATGGAGCTTTTCATAGTTGGAGAAGAAAACTAGTTGTTATTAACTTTCTGCACATAATCGGATCGTTGTTAGTCACTACTAGATTGCCGTTTTGACCTAAGCAAGTGGCCTAGGCAAATCCCACATCTGCAAAGCACGTGAGAGATGCTGGCTTTATAAGGGGTGATCCACACCTTAATTGGCAAGACGCGTTTTAGGGTGTATGGTTGCCTCAGAAACAAAACCGTGCAGACCTTATTAAGGCCCAAAGCGGACAATATCTTGTCAAGTCTGGGTTGGGTCATGACATTATGGTATTAGAGCGGCTCCGCGTGTCCTCTTAAGTGATGGTGGGGCAAACCTCAGCGAGGACGCTGAGTCCCTAAGGCGAATCCCACATTGACAAAGCACAGGAGAGATTAGACATCATTTTGGAAAATAACAACGATCTAACTTCTGGAAAATAGTGATCTGACAATTTGAAATTACAACATAACATGTCATGACCCAACCCGAACCTGATAAGATATTGTTCTCTTTGGGCCTTAACAAGGCCCATACGGTTTTGTTTTTGGGGTGCCCATATGCCCCAAAATGTATCTTGCCAATTAAGGTGTTGATCACCCTTTATAAACCCAGCATCTCTCCAGTGCTTTGTCGATGTGGGATTTTCCTAGGGTGTTACAGAAAATGAAGAACAAACCCTTGGAATGTTCTTTTATCACGTGATAACAGCAAGCTATTTTAATGTTATCTAAGAACTGTTAATGTCCAAAAAAATTTGTAAGTTTAAACATGATATCGGTTTACCGTTTCTAGCAGAATGAATACCCTATTTTTCTATTTCAAAAACATTTATCCTTTTAAAAGGCTATCTATTTTCCTTAATCATGATTTCGTACATCTATTTTGATTTTGACAAAAAAAGTGCTTCATTTCAAGATCATTTCTTGAATCCAAAATGTTTCAGAGGCCATTTGATGCATGATTCATGAATGCATACATAAGGAAACATATCAATCACACAGTAATAAGAAAAATAATATAGTCTTAATATCATGCTAAGATACAACATTCATCATTTTGTAAAGATATCTACAAATTGACTTTTAGTTGAAACAAACTCTATCACAATATCTCTTTTTTGAACATGATCTCTTAAGAAATGATGTCTAATCTTTATATGTTTGGTTCTTGAGTGGTGCATAGGATTCTTTGATAGATTTATAGTGCCAGTATTGTCACATTTAATCGGAATATGGTCGAAATTAATACCATATCATCCAAATGGCTTGACCACAAAAACTTCGTGCTGTAACATATGTGCTAAACTAAGAGACTAGCGAGTAACCTAGAAAATGACATGTTCCACTAGCACTTTTCTTATCAACCTTATATCCGACAAAATCAACATTCGAATAACATGTTAAATCTATGTGTGTTCCCCTAAGATACCAAAGGCCAAGATCTATGGTTCCACTCAAGTAACAAAAAATCTTTTTAACCGCAAGCAAATGAGATTTGTTGGGGCTTGATTGAAATTTAGCACACAAGCATACACTAAACATAATGCCAGGCCTACTAGTAGTCAAATAGAGTGAAGATCCGATCATACTTCGATATGTTTTGACACCAGCTTTACCATTTTCATCTTTGTCAAGCTTGATTGTTGGGCTCATTGGAGTAGTTTTAACCTTTTCATCTTCAAATCTGAATCTTTTCAAGTAAATCTCTCAAACATTCGGCTTGATTGATGAAAATCCTTCCTCGTTTTGTTTTATGTGCAATCCAAGGAAGTACTTCAATTCTCCCATCATGCTCATCTCAAATTCTTTGCTCATACAAGATGAAAATTCCTCCTAGAAGAAGACCTCCTCAACCATGGAAACAAATACAACATCAACTTCATTTCCTTCATCATCTTCATCCCATATCTTTCTTTCTTCTACTCTATCTCTTCCCAAATCATGTTCTAAGTACATAGCCTCGAAAATTGAGAATCTTGTCGAATATTTCTATATTCCATAATCTGCTTAAATCATTGAGTCCCATTTTCCATCATGAGTCCTTACAATCTTTACAGACAGAAAACTTCTTTCACTAGAAGTATCCGAACTTTGATTTCCACTAAAAGACCAATCTCAAAAGAATACATCCAGTCATCTAGACTAGATCAGTGTGCTTTACAAGCCTCTCAGAGTGAACAATACGTCACTATGGAAATACCCTCGGATCTCATCGCCAACTGGAAACGAGAAGGGTACACGCACTTCCATCTTGGAGGTGTACGCTTAATTCTCACTCTTCATGGCAGAAAAGGCTTACCTGTCACAGCTAGAATTTCTCTCCTAGACACTAGGTTCAAAGAGTACCAACACGCTGTTGTAGGAACCGTTTTGACAACCCTCCATGCTCGTAGCGTCTTATTAACCTTTTACCCAAATTTCAACCTCTCTCTTGAAGACCCTAACCTTCCCACAACTCTTAAGGTCTAGATCCAGCTCCAAGGAGCAGAACAAATGCCCACATCAAAGATTGCAACTCTCCATCACCAAATAGTGTATCGATTACAAAATCATGCACTCGATCTTCCCACACTATACACTACTTCTGATGCCTTGATGATATTAGCTGACACAGACACAATTCCAACTATCATTCAAATCCCCAAACAAATCCAAAAATAAAAATTGCTCAAACTCCTGCCTCTTGAATGGCTAACCAACTCTGAGCACTTTCACCAAAATTTTGAACCAATACAAACCACAAAAGCCACATTTGACAGATGACCAAATGATCAAGTCAGACTATCTTTTCAAACTCCTGACACCAAGCCTGTTTCAGACAGTCCACAGCTTTCCTATACTGCTATGATCATGGTAGTTCAAACTGGTCAAGAAAAGAAACTTCTCATTCATGGTTTTTCCTCCGAAGGGTAAATACTGCGTTGAGTGCTAGTATCTATGAAGGCAATAATAGGAATGGGTCAGATACAGTTTTTGCCGTTGGCACTTCTGATTCAGATTCAAATTTCCTATGGGATACAGATTCAGTTTTTGCCCTTGTCATTTCCTATGGGATGTTCCTGAAGCCCATATGTGCAATCCAGATTGTCCTTGCTCGGATGATATGGATATTGATGAGGAATTGGAAGTTATACGGAGAAAGAAAAAGAAGAAGATAAAATCTTCTTATTTACCATCATCTTGCAAATCTTTTCCTCCACAACCTCCACCAAATCCCAAACCTCCTGTCCAACCAATCAGATATTGCCTTATATTTTTAAGCCACTCCTATGAGGAATAATTTCCTCCGCTTGAAAAATAGACAGACACACAAACCCGAGTTACATCTAAACCTTTGGTCCAATCTCCAGTTACAGCCTCTGGGCAACCTGAGGAGCCAAAACATTATGAATCTGTTCTAAACTGGCAAACCAAAAACGCCAGTGCTCAGAATCAAACTCTTCAGTAACTCGGTAAGAAAATTGATCTTGTTGCCAGTCAAGTCTCTCAGACTGAGACTAAAGTTGATTCAATCAGCAGTCGTCTTGATCACATGTATATACATCTCCAAGATCGGATCTCCGAACTCGACACCGATCTCCGACGAATAAAAAAGAAGCTGAGATCAGAAAACTCAAAGCCGAATTGTCGAGCATTGATGCTGAAAAGACTCGACCTTCCCTTTTTACTCAACCACAACCAACATCGGTATCTCCTCCGTTCTTTGAAACCTATACACCTTTCTACACACCATCCAGACCTCAACAACCTATTTATAATCAGTTCTTTGGGTTCTCACACCTTCAACCAACTCCTCAATCATGTTCACCTAGAAAATCAAAATCCAAAGTCAAAATTTCAGAACCAAAGCCAAAGGTCCCTTCATCTTCCTCTACCTCCACCATACCTCCAGACGATTTGCCACAGGATATTCCTGAGCCTCTTAAGAAAGACAAAGACCCAATGGATCAGTATCATTATCATACTATCCAGCACCAATCTTCTGACTCCTCTAAGCCAGAAACAATCGATGAGTCAAACCCATCTGAGTCCAACCCGTCTTCTTCACACTCCTCCACAAACTCAAACGGAACCTCAACTGACTCTGAGTCCGAATATGCTGACATTACAGACATGTTAATGCCCACTAAAACCTCAACTATAGATCCAAGTGCTTCTACTTCCAAACCTATTGTTGACGATCATCCTTCTAATGAAGCATCTCACACAGACCCTATGCCACCACCAGTCCATAAACACCCAACAAAACCATCTTCAGCATCTTGGTTTACATTTGATGACATTCCTCGTCACAAATGGTCTGCCAGACTCCAAGAATTTGCTGCATGGATTAATCTCCAAGGTACCAAACCTAATGCTCAACCCCAAGCCGTTCTTCGTGAATTTATGGCTCGATCTACAGGTTCTCTACGAGACTGGCTAGAGAACTTAGGCAAATACCGACAGATCCAATTCATGGAATCCCCAATTGGAACTGCCCTCAATCTTATTCATGAACAATTCATTGGTGAAAAAGATGCTTCTACTGATGCATATAGAAAAGAATGTCACCAGATGAAGTGTTGTTCTCTCAAAAGACACCTTCTGCTTATTACAAAAGAATGAGTATTCTATTTTACAAGCTGAATGGATTCAATTTGCCATCTCTTAAACATGTCTTCAGATAAAAAACTGCTTCCACTGATGCAGATCTTCAAAGAAAACTTACAGCATCTAATCTGAGCATAGCTGATATCTCTTTGGGAAAGATTTTTCAAATGGCCATGCTATCTCTTGATAAATCTATGAGCAAAAAGAATTCTTCAAAGATCTCATGGAAGACAAAAAAAATCCTTTTCTAAGGCTTATCACAAACTTTAGCACAAACCTTTCCAACCACAAAGAAACGGCATTTCCAGAAACACTTCCACAAGAAATCATCCTCCAAAAAACATTTTCGGTATTTCAAAAAGAAAGATGTTTCTCAATACCAAAAGAAAAAATCCAACCGTTATTTCATCTGCAAGAAACGCGGTCACTTGCCTGAAATTGTCCCCATAAATTTGCCAAACCTGTTCGTCTTATCCATTATCTTCAACATTCTTCTCTGTTATCTGAGAATGAGGATGTCAAATCAAATTTTTCTGAATAGTCAGCCAAGATGACCAAACTGCTTTCCTCATAGTAGAATCCTATGATTCTGAAGATATTTGCATCATCTCTACAGTTCAAACTATCAACCATGTTTCCACCATTCCTAGACCTTCTCTCAAGATGTCCATTCTTCCTTCTAAATTTCATAAACTTATTCCTGTTATCGGGTTTTTTGACACTGGTGCCGACACCAGTATGATTGATCCTTCTGTTCTTCCATCAGACTGTTGGGAACACCATTCCAAACTTTTCAGAGCAGTTAATGGAGAAACTTTTGAAACAACTTTGATTACCAAAAAACCCATTGGTATTCAATTCTTTTCGAATTGTATAATTTGGAAAAAGATTGTAGCCTCCAAACTTCCAGATAAAGATTTACTCATAGGAAATGACATTCTTCATTTGGTTAAAAACCTCTTCCTCACTAGTTCTAGAGTTCGCTACAAACAAATGTTCTTACCCTATACAGATACTCTCCATCTGTATGCCATTTCAGAAACACCATTTCCATATAGTCTTATCTCACAAAAGTTCTTAGAATTCTGTCCAAAAAACCATTCACAGTTCCACCATCTTTCACCTCTTTGGAAAAATTATTTTTTTCATTCACCTTCCCTTCAAACTCAATGAAGACATAAACCCAACAAAAGCATCACACCCGGGTATGTCTCCTTCAGACCTCCTGCTTGCCAAGTAAGAATGCTCTTAGTTACTCCAACAAGGCCTTATTGAGTCTACTAATTTAGATTGGGCTTGTCAAGCCTTTTATGTTGAAAAACGATATGCATTAGTTTGTGGGAAAAAGAGATTAGTTATTGATTACTAGTCACTTAATTCTTTTCTTAAAGATGATAAGTTTCCCCTTCCAAAAATTCAGACCCTGTTTGTCCATCTTCAAGGGGCTCGTATCTTCTCTAAGTTCGATTTAACAGCGGGTTTTTGGCAACTTGGTATTTCACCAGTTGACCGTCACAAGAAATTAGACAGCTTCAAGCTGAAATTACCAGAATTGATGTTGACAACCAACGGCGTCAAGCAGTTCACACTGCTCCACCATCCTATTTTCCCACAAAACCATATCACCCTCTCGGGTCCTTTTTCCCTACTACTCCAAGGGATTATACTTCAGAGAAAGTCTTTCCCATGACCTATCACTTGAATCCTTAACCTGCCAAACCTAAACCTCGACCTCCTAGACGACCTGCTCTATGTTGAGTGTTAGAAAATGTATATTTATGAAGGAGAAAATCGTCATTTTACACTACAAGTTTTACTAACACCTTTACTTTTATGAATTTAACATTCTTTTGATTTAATTCCATGCGTTTTATTTTAATTAAGTATTTTATGTATTTTAGGGGCATTATGGTCATTTCACAATAAACGAGAGATCAGATGGCAAAACAGACATCATTTTTTAACTCAAGACGGTCGAAAACCTTAGGAAGAGCATAAAAGGAAAAATGGTATTGTTCACATATACGGTACTATTCATATGTACGGGTACTGTTTACATTACTGTTCACGGCACTGTTCACATAGACGGACCGATGACGTGGCATTGACCGATGACGTGGCATTGACTGATGAGGTGTCACGATCCTGTTGGACTAAAATTCTTATGCACTGTTGATCGATGACGTGGCAGCATATCAGTGGATGAAAAATCTCGCGTACGGTACATGCATCACACAGGATTATTGTCAACCAAACCGCGTTACTGTTCATCCGGGTCAAACCGTGTTACTGTTCATCCGGGTCAAACCGTGTTACTGTTCACCCGGGTGGTCAAACCGCGTACTGTTGACTGATGACGTGGCGCAATCCTGAGCGTCCAAACTGTTTTTAATCCGATGGCCATGATTTACTCCATGTATCTATAAAAAGGGGGCCTCCCCCCCCTAATTTGATATCCCTGAATCCATTTTTGGACTCCATTTTCTGTAATTCCCTCTCCATCTTGTATTTTCTACGTATTTTAATAAATTCCCATTTTGCCCCTAGTTCAATTATGAGTAGCTAATTTTCTTTCAAGCTTGGGTTGAAGGTGAAGTCTCAACATGTGTCATGGGCTTTATTGGTAAATTTATTTTCTTTTCCCCTCTAATTTTTGTGGATGATTTGACTTATCGTCGACAAATAATAATAGTCTTGTCTAGATACCGCCTTGGTTACACCGGCTCTCTAGTACAAGGTTATTATTATTTGGCACGATAAGCCCTTAACACCATATTGATTAGAGCGTGGTTCATGAGGTGTGGATTCCCCTCTCATGATTTAATTGGCATTAATAAGGATTATTTAGCCCATGATGCATGTTGATACGGATCCAGATACCCAAGTACGTCATTTCAATAGAATTCTCTTCAATTTATTCTCGCCATTTCAATTCCAATTTCAGAATTTATTCTCGCCATTTTAATTTAAGTTTTAGCATATTCCAAATCATTTCCACCACAAATCCAATCAACCATTTGCAAAATAAATTCTACACACAATTAAAATCCACCTCCTCATGGGATCGACACTCGTCATCATTGATCTATACTACAATAGATTCGTGCGCTTGCGAGTACATTAAAATTTGCACAACACTCTACCTCCTGCAATGTTCATCCCTCCTCCCGTTCGTCCCATGTATTCAGACGCTATCTAAAAACCCCTTCATATACATGAACCAGTGTTTCCTGACCTTCCATCTACCTCAGCCTTACCTCCCTTTACAGAATCTCCTTCTAAAGCAGACCAAAAGAAGCTTGCTGAGAATTATCTTATCACTGAACCAGAACTTGACTGGAATGATAGCTCCTCAGAAGAATCCAGTCTTTCTGACTCTGTAGAAACCTTTGATTCTATCACTGAGACTTCTGAGCCCAATAGTTTCAGTTCAGATGATTCCCAACAGCACTTGACTGATATTTCCCGTCTTCTTATGGCGAACCATGCTGAGTCTACCACTACTGATCCCCCTCCTCGGGAGTCTGGCCAACCCTATGTTGACATTCCTTCAGATGTTGAAGAAGAACTTGAAGGAGACAGCTCTAACCCTCCTCCAAGAGTTCGAACTAAAGTTGCCTCTGGCAATGGACCGTGGTTTACCTTTGATGATCTTCCACCAGCTCGGTGGCGTGAACATCTCCAGGAACTTTCTGCCTGGTTAGATTTACAGATGGTTAAACCTGGTGCAGAACTCTCTGTAGTCCTTAAAGAATTTGTCTCCTAGTTTACTGGATCTCTCCGTGATTGGTTTGACAGTCTCGGACAATACAGACAATTACTGTATCTCCAGCATCCTACTGTCTCTGCTGCTCTCATGGACATTCATTCCCAGTTTCTTGGAGAACCTGCAGCTATCTTTGCCACTGCTCGCAAAGAATATCTCCAAATGAGATGTTGCTCAATCCAACGATTTGATCTGCATTACCATTTCAAGCGCATGTCTGCTCTATTCCATAAAATTGGTGGTATCAATGACCACACTCTCAAGCATGTTTTCTTGTTTTCTTTGCCTGAAGAATTACAACCTGTAATCCGTCGCCATATTGCTAATGCCCAGCTCGGCATCAACAATCTTTCTCTTGGCCGAATTTTCCAGCTGGCCTTAATATCTCTTGATTACCTCTGTGATCAAAAGAAATTCTTTCGAAACCTCATGAAAGACAAAGAAGGTTTCCGAACCACCTGCAAGAAACCCTACTTCGAAATCAAGTGCAAAGACTCTAAGAATTGTACTTGTCCCTCCAAGAAGACACACCATAAAGTCAGATTTCATAAAAGATCTTCCAGATCTTCACAGTCACGCCCATTCCCTAGGTGTCACAAAAAGATTCGGTATTTCAGAAGACGAGAACCTTCTGAGATCCTTGACCGACGAAGAAAAAAGAGCAGATGCTTCAATTGCAAGAAGCTCGGACACTTTGCTAAAGATTGTCCTAAGAATCCTAAGCGGTCGCAACGCTTAGTTCAACAGCTTCAGTCCTTACATCAGTTTTCTCTTGACACTGAACAAATTGAGTTTCTATACTCTGAACAAGAAAGTCCTGACCATGATATAGTTTTTGCCCTTGGAACTTCTGATTCAGATTCAGATTCAGCTTCATCTACTGAACCAGAAGACTATTCCCCTGTCTTCCACATCCAGTCAGTACCTTCATCCTCCACTCAATTGTCAGTTCAACCCATTCCCTCCGTCAAAATCCAAATCATGTTATCCAAATACAGTCGGCCCATTCCTGTTATTGCCTTCATAGATACTGGCGCTCAGCGCAGTATTTTAAACCCTGCTATTTTGCCGCCTGAAACCTGGATTTCAAATGAAAATTATTTCCATGCTGCTAGTGGAAAATTGTTTTCTACAAAGCTCTGCACCAAGTCTAGAATTGGAATTCAACTGTTCCCGAAGCTCATAGTATGGACCCATGTTATTGGGTCTAGCCTTCCTGACAAAGACCTTCTTCTTGGGTTTGATATCCTATTCCAAGCCCAAAAGATTCAAATTCTTCCTACTGGCCTCAGATTGTCCATGTTCCAACCATACACAGACCAGCTCAAACTCTATCATTTGGCCTAGTCTCCTCCTGATTATCAGTCTATTTCGGCCCAGTTACTAAGGTTTTGTCCTCCAAACCATATGGCCTTTGACCATCCAAATCCTCTGTGGAAAAATCCAGCCCATTTCGTTAAGCTTCCTTTTAAGCTTAATGAAGACCTCAATCCTACCAAAGCAACCCATCTGGGTATGCCTCCTTCTGAGCTTAAGTTAGCCCAAACAGAATGCGTAGAGTTACTTGCCCAAGCCCTCATTGAGCCCACAACTTCTTCGTGGGCCTGCCAAGCCTTTTATGTTAATAAATGTGCTGAAACGTTACGGGGTAAAAAGCGTCTTGTCATGAAAACTATTGTATAAATTGGTCAACTGGTCGGAGAGGGAAGTAACCCTTGTGTTGACAGCAGAGGATTTATGAGCACCACAGATGATAAACCAGCAGAGGATAAACTATTGTATAAACCAGTTTTTACAGGATGATAAATTTCCTTTACCTCGGATTAGTATCAGAGCATCATCAATTGGTCTATCGGCTTCAAAATCATGCCTTAGATATACCCACTCCAGAACACCACTCTGACACCCTCATTGTGTTAGCAGAATCTGACCACATTCCCACTATCATCCAGATCCCCAAACAAATACCCCGTCATGAGCTCAACAAGCTTATGCCTCTTGAGTGGATCTCCAACTATGAGCAGTTCCATAACAATACAGCTCCAATTCAGACATCTGAAAGCATGTTTGAAAGACGCCAGGATGGAACCGTCCGAATGACTTTTAAACCACCTCCCAGTGCTCCTCAAGAGCCTCCTCGGCTCTCATTTACTTATTCCTCCATGATTACAGGTGGTCAGACAACACAAGAAGATCTGCCCATTACAAGGTTCAATTATGAAGGTTACCTTGTTTATCCAGCCAAACACAATGGACATTTCCTTTGGGATGTCCCAGGCTCCGGCATGTGTGACCCAAATTGTCCCTGCTGGGATGATTGGGACGAGGATGATGATTATGACACTAAAAGGAAAAAGAAACCCAAAAAGAAAAAACCTTCAATCCCATGTCACCACTATGAACCCAAATCGCCAAAAGATCCTCCACCTCCACTGGCTCCCTTACCCATCTACAAGAAAGAACTCAAATGGATTGCGAAGCATTGCAAATCTGCGATCCCATCACCACTCCCAACCTCCACACCTATCGTACAACCACTGGCTTGTATGATGTTTTCTACTACCTCTTCTAATTACTCTTCTTCCTTTCCTCCATTAGAACCTCACATAGATCCCCAACGCAATGTTGTGTCCAAACCTTTTATCCCTTCAGCTATTACCTCCATTGGCCACCTTCAACCACTCAAGCCTTTTGAATTAGTCCTCAACTGGCAAACCCAAAATGCCAGAGCACAAAATGATACTTTGATGCATCTCAATTCACAAGTTAAGAACATCAGTTTGCGAACTGAACAGATTGAGACAAAAGTTGATTCTATTACTGCCCAGATGCAGCAGATCCACTAAAATCTTCAATCCCGAATTGGTCAACTAGATTCAGAATTGTGAGCCATGCTTACCTAAAGATACTATGGCCCATAATTTGACCAAAAAGAAAGGGAAATCAGACGCGTACAAGCTGAGCTTGCTCAGATTGAATCAGAAAAACAACAACATACCCTTTTTACCACATCCCCACCGACTTACCATCCATTCGCCTCTATGCTTTCCCCTGTCAAATACTATAATCCTTCCAAGCTATTTGGTATGACCCATACTCTTTTTAGAGACAATCCATTGCCACCACCACCTAAACCTAAACCACGACCTAAACCTCAACCACGACCTGTCAAAGTCTATCACCCATCCATTCCTAAACAACAGTCTCCCGGATATACCCCGGCATCACCACCAACGCCGCTTTCTCCTAATCCATCCCAACCTCCAATATAGTGCTCACACCATAGCTCACTCATCTACAACTGATCATCAAACTTTTGATTCAAATCTAGCTATTTCAACTAGTGATACTGAAACTGACACAGCTTCTTCAGTATCAACTAGTGACTCTGAGAAATCTTATGCTGATATCACCAGAATCTTTGATGGCCCAACTTGAGCCACCTGATTAAGGCCAAAACTTCTCATACAAAACCATATATTGATAGAAGAAGAGATGCTTGAATCTTCTACCATAAATCAACCCCCTTCAACTTCAGTACAAACTGGTCCACATGGTCAAAAATCGTCAGATGGTTCTTGCTTCACCTTTGATGATATTCCATCTTCTAAATGGCGTGACCGCCTTAATGAAATGTCTGCCTGGATTGACCTCCAAATGCTACGGCCAGGAGCACCCACCCAATCCGTCCTTAGAGAATTTGCTACTCGTTTTATGGGTGCTCTAAGAGATTGATTTGATTCTTTTGGCCAATATAGACAATTATAGTTTGTTCAACTACCAGAAGTCTCAAGTGCCCTTGCGGTACTCCATGATCAATTCCTTGGCAATCCATCTGCAGTTTTTGAAGCTGCACAACGAGACTATCTCAACATGAAATGTTGTTCACTCAATGCTAAGGATCTCGACTTCCATTATAAACGAATGTCCTTGCTGTTTTACAAGCTTAATGGATTCAATGAGCCCACATTAAAGCATGTCTTTTTGGCTTCCCTTCCCGAAGAGCTCCAACCAGACTCTCAGCCTCCAATCTCTCCCTTGACAACATCTCTCTTGTAAAAATCTTTCAGCTTGCCAAAACTTGCCTTGACAAACTTTGCAAGCAGAAACAGTTTTTCAAAGAACTGTTGAAAGATAAAGAACCATTCAGAAGTGCTTGCAAAAAGCCCTACTTGCAGATTAAATGCCAAAAGAAAAAGGATTGTGATTGTAGTCCTAAGAAGAAAAGGCATTTTCGAAAGTTTAAAAGACCAGATTTTCATCCAAACCTCGCCGATCTAGAAAACCTTACAGATTCTTCAGAAAGAAAACATCTTCTCCTAGAGAGTCTAAACGGCAAAAATCAAGTCGATGTTTCATCTGCAAGAGAAAATGCCACTATGCTAAAGATTACCTCAACAAAAAGGAGAAAAATCCATCCGATTAGTCGAGCATCTCCAAGATACTACAGACTACTCTCCAGAGCAAGACGAATTGGAATTCTATTTCTCTTAACAAGATGAACCCAATGATGAAACCGTGTTCGCACTGCAAAACTCCTCTGATGACTCAGACAATGATCAGTCCCAAGTTATTTTCCACCAACAATTATTGTCCCTTGACACTATTGTTCCTATTCCCTCCATCCAACTCCACATTTTACCCACAAATTTCCAAAGGCCCATTCCAGCAATTGGTCTCATAGATACTGGCGCCCAACGCAGCATGTTAAACCCACACATTCTTCCACCCGATTTCTGGACAAAGTCTGAAGAAAATTTCAGGGCTGTTAATGGCAAATTTTTCACCACTACTTTGATTACCAAAAAGCCCATTGGTATTCAAATCTTTCCCAATTGTGTCATCTGGACCAAGGTTATTGGTTCTACTCTTCCTAATAAGGATGTCTTGTTAGGATTCGACATACTTCACCAGATCAAACACCTCCAAATCATTCCCACTGGAATCCCAGTCAAGCCTTTGTTTAAACCCTTCACAGACATTTTGAAACTCTACAATTTGTCTGAGACTCCCCCATCCTATCAAGATCTTTCCACCAAACTTTTGAGTTTCTGTCCCGAATCACATTCTGATTTTACCCATCTGTGTCCATTATGGAAAAATCCATCTTTGTTCATTAAGTTACCTTTCAAACTAAATGAAGACATCAACCCGACCAAAGCTACTCACCCAGGAATGAGTCCTTCTGACTTACTCCTAGCCCAAAAAGAATGTTCACAACTTTTAGCTCAAGGTCTCATCGAGCCCACAAGTTCTCCGTGGCCTTGTCAAGCCTTTTTATGTTGAAAAGCATTCTGAAATTGTTCGAGGAAAGAAACGGTTAGTCATTGACGTTCAGCCCCTCAATATGTTTCAGCAAGATGACAAGTTTCCTTTGCCCCGACGACAAAACATGTGTACTTTTCTAAAAACTGCCCAAATCTTTTCCAAATTTGATTTAAAATCTGGTTTTTGGCAATTAGGCATTGAATCCTCTGAGCGTCACAAAAGACTGCCCCATCCATTTTTCAAAAATCCATGGCCAACATCTTCCAACCTATCCTGCATCATGCATTGATTTACATTGACGATATCTTACTTTTTTCAGGATCACATGATGAACATCGCCAGTTGTTAACTCATTTTTATGATATTGTCCACACTCATGGAATCATGCTGTCAGCCAAGAAAAGCACAATTGCCATTGATAATATTGAATTTCTTGGTATGATCATAAAAAATGGCCATTACCAGCCAGGAAAACACATTGCCCAAGAGTTGCTTCACTTTCCAGATCAACAGTGTCTCAGCATTATCAATTACATCAGAGATTTCATCCCACATGTAGACCGCTGCACCCATCACCTCTCAGCTTTATTAAAAAAGAAGCCCCCATAATGGAATGCTGACCACACCATTGTTGTCACTACACTAAAGCAAATTGAGCAAAATCTGCCTCCCTTAAAGTTGATTACTGATGGAAAGCGCATACTACAGACAGACGCAAGTGATGAATCATGGGGTGCCATCCTCCTTGAAGAAATCAACGGAAAAGATATCGCTCACGCCAGTGGATAATTTTTTGACACCCAGAAGCATTACCATAGCGTGTTCAAAGAAATCTTAGCGGTAAAGAATGGCATCAAAAAGTTTGAGTATCATTTTATTGGACATCATTTTCTTATCCGCATGGACAATTCAGCTTTCCCCAATATTCTCAATTTCAAAGGTAAAACTATTCCAAAAAAAATGTTACTCAAGATAAAAGATTGGTATTCCAAATACGATTTCTCGGTTAAGCATATAAAGGGGTCCCAGAACCTTATCCCTGATATGCTTTCCAGACTCTCCAAACCAGAAAAACCTCTCACCCTGATCTCCATAACATATCATTTTCCAATCATCTCCATGGCTACCTCTCTACCCCCTGAAGCTCTCACCAAGAAAACTTTTCCCTTGACAAAACTTTCTCCTCTGTCTTTGGTATCCAAGAATTTGCAAAAAAGGTTGTTTCTCGCTTTTTTATGAAAGCCCACCTTCTGGCAGATTCATTTCCATTTTCTACCTTCCACCCAGAAAATCTCTTCCTTACAGGTTTAACTCTTGATCCATCCAGAAAAATCACTGAAGATGAGTTATGGTACATCTGATGCCTAACTATTCTTTATGCCACTAAACTAGTCCTACCAGTTACTCCTACTTTGGAAACTCTCCTTAATCCAGACAAGGCCACCTCTCTTACTTGGACATTACTTGAATGATTTTTTCTTCTCCTTGCAGCTGCTGATTTTCCTCTGCCCAAATTGCGTCTGCACACACCCCCTCTCGCTCTCTGGCAGCTCTCCTTTTATAATGCTAGTTGACTGAATTCTTCTCCAACAAGTCTAAAGAAATCCTTTTTCAATTCTAATTGAAATCCTTTTCCAATTCTAATTGAAATCCTTTTCCAATTCTAATTGAAATCCTTTTCCAATTTGAACTTTTATTCCTTTTTATCCACAATCTCCAATTAATTCTCTATTCAATAAAATAATACCATTAATTAAAAATAATAAATAAAAATAACTAGCAAATATATAATAAAGGGTAAAATATGTATATTAATTAATTCCCTATTCAATTAAAAATTAACTAAAATAACTAGAATATTTAAGATCAAAACAAGAAAAAGATGGAGAAATTAATAACAAAATATATGAAAAATATGCACTTATCAAATTCCCCCACACTTACTCTTTGCTCGTCCTCGAGCAAACCTAGAACAAAAATAAAAAGAAAACCTAAACTAGTCCACTTTCGTAGGAAATCACGATTGCATTTAGCATATGCAACAAGCCTTTAAACCCCTAGGCGGCCCTAGTGGACGAGTTATAGTCTCGTGAGGGCTTCAACGATGATACCCACAAACATCATTTCAAATTTTTTTTTTAGAACAAAGAACAAAAGAATTTAGAATAAAAATAGCCTCAGAGATTGTATAAGTCATATAGCTCAAAAAAAATTTCAAATATTATCGAAGTTCTAACTTTAATTCAATAGTCAATCTCATCTCTCTTTTGATTCTCATAGTGTGTGTGTGAATCAATTCAATTAAAATTCATTCCCAAAATCTTCAATATCAACAGCCTTTGTCTCAAACAAAGAAAAGAGTAGGTCAAACTAATCTTATCATCTTGATCTCCAATTTTTTTTCTTCTGTTACAGGCATTTGTGTGCTTTTTTTTTTTAGTCAGGAGCTTTCACTCTACCCCTTAAGGTAGCCTTCTTCTCATGGTAGATTATCCTCTACATACTGGTGGTACATAGGCCCAAATTACTCAAGGATAGCTTCACTCTTAAGGGTTATAGGTAGCTATTTCTGACTATGGTGCCTGTGTATACTACACTGTATTGTGGAGATAAGAATCAAGACAAACAGTCATTTACTCAATCTAAAATTCTCAACTCAGGCTGCGTCAATCTCAAATTCTAAGTCAAAATTATGAAAGAATTGATATTAGTGCTCATGGTTTAAAGAATCTCAATTAAGAGGAAATCAACACAAGAATCAAGTATAAACTAAGGTAATATTCAACCCTTTCTAAGAACCATATTCATTGTCAATCAAATTCTTATCACTGGCTAATATTCAAAACAATGTTTTTTTTAAAGAAGAAGAGAAAAAAAAAAAAAAAATGAAACAACAAAAACTAAGTTCGAAATCCACCCCCCCACACTTAATTCTTACATTGTCCTCAAGGTAAGCTAACAAAAGACATAATTAAACATGGGGAAATGAGATGAGACACACAAACAGAAACAAACAAAATTCAACATAACGTAGGTAAAGTAAATGAGAATGAGAGAGAGAAAGATCAAATCTGTTATGGCGTGCTCTCAAAATCTTTTCTCCAGCCATTGGGTTGCCTCCCAATAAGCGCTTGGTTTATTGTCATCAGCCTGACATGGTTCTCAAGTTTCACTCATCAACGTACGCAGGTTCATAAAGTGGAGCCTCATCTACATTAAGTGTCTGAAAGTTTTCATAGTAAGGCTTCAACCTATGACCATTAACTTTGAACTCTTTACCTGTCTTTAAGCTCCTGATCTCAACTGCACCATGAGGAAAAACATTAATAACAATAAAAGGCCCAACCCATCGAGAACGTAACTTACCTGGAAACAACTTAAGGCGAGAATGGAATAGCAGAACTTTCTGTCCAACTTTAAAATTCTTTCTCAAGATTTGCTTGTCATGAAAAGCCTTAGTCTTTTCCTTATAGATTCGTGAACTCTCATAGGCATCATTTCGAATTTCCTCTAATTCTTGCAATTGGAGTTTTCTGTGTTGGCCGGCGGCGTCCAGTTCCATGTTACATTGTTTCACAGCCCACCATGCTTTATGTTCAAGTTCCACTGGAAGATGACAAGGCTTACCATATACTAACCTGTAGGGTGACATACCAATAGGAGTTTTGTATGCGGTCCTATATGCCCAAAGTGCATCATCAAGCCGTAAGCTCCAGTCCTTTCTATTTGGATTAACTGTCTTTTCAAGAATTGATTTCACTTCCCTATTAGACACCTCAGCTTGCCCACTAGTTTGGGGATGGTAAGATGTAGATACCTTGTGAGTGATGTTGTATTTTCGAAAGAGGGCTTCTACTGACCTGTTACAAAAGTGAGTGCCTCTGTCGCTGATAATTGCCTTTGGTGTTCCAAACCTTGTAAAGATGTTACTCTTTATAAAATCTACCACAACCTTAGAATCGTTAGTTCGGGTGGCTTTTGCTTCCACCCATTTTGAAACATAATCAACCGTCAGAACAATATAGAGATTACCAAATGATGAAGGAAATGGTCCCATGAAGTCGATGCCCCAAACATCAAAAATCTCGACTATAAGAATGGGAGATTGCGGCATTTGATTTCTAGGTCCCAAATTACCTGTTCTCTGACAACGATCACAAGATTTGCAAAACAAATATGCGTCCTTAAATAGTGATGGCCAATAAAAACCGCTTGCAAGTACCTTAAGGGCTGTTCTCTTTGGTCCAAAATGTCCTCCACAAGCCAAAGTATGACAAAAGGTGAGAATAGAAGTAAATTCAGTTTCGGGTACGCACCTTCTAATAACTTGATCAGAACAATGCTTCCACAAGTATGGCTCATCCCACACATAGTACTTGGCATCACTCTTGATCTTGGCCTTTTGTGCACGGGTTATCTCATTCGGTACTGTTCTGGTAACCAAGTAATTGACAATATCTGCATACCAAGGAGTAACTATACCTACATGTAATAACTGCTCATCTGGAAAATTTTCATGCAATGGAAGTGCATCTTCGTTATAGGTAAGTCGACTCAAATGATCTGCCACCAAATTCTCAGAACCTCTTTTATCTAGAATCTCTAAGTCAAATTCTTGCAATAGAAGTATCCATCGAATAAGGCGTGGCTTGGCATCCTTTTTGGTGAGCAAGTACCTAATAGCTGCATGGTCAGAGTAAACGATTACCTTAGATCCAATTAAATAAGAACGAAATTTCTCTAAGGCAAAGATAACTGCTAAAAGTTCTTTCTCGGTAGTGGAGTAGTTAAGTTGTGCATCATTCAATGTACGAGAGGCATAATAGATGACATGAGGAAGCTTGCCCACACGCTGGCCCAATACGGCTCCAACAGCATAGTCACTAGCATCGCACATAATCTCAAATGGTAAATCCCAGTTTGGTGGTTGAATTACAGGGGCCGATGTCAAAACCTCTTTTAACTTCTTAAAAGCTCTTTGGCACTCTTCATTGAAGTCAAATGTTGCATCCTTTTGAAGTAAGTTGCAGAGAGGTAAAGCTATCTTGGAGAAGTCCTTGATAAACCTGCGATAGAAACCTGCATGACCAAGAAAAGAACGAACCTCCCTCACACTAGTGGGAGGTGGTAAGGAGCGTATAAGATCTATCTTAGATTTATCAACTTCAATCCCCTTTTCAGAAATAACATGGCCTAGTACAATACCTTGATTAACCATAAAATGACATTTTTCCCAATTAAGCACAAGGTTAGTGTCAATGCATCGTTTAAGAACAAGTGTAAGGTTATCTAAACATTTATCGAAAGAATCACCATAAACTGTAAAATCATCCATAAATACCTCAATGATGTTCTCCACATAATCAGAAAAAATACTCATCATACACCTTTGGAAAGTGGCAGGAGCGTTACAGAGACCAAACGGCATGCGTCGGTAAGCAAATGTTCCGAAGGGGCATGTGAATGTCGTTTTCTCTTGGTCTTCCGGAGCGATAACGATCTGATTATAACCTGAGTAACCATCAAGAAAACAATAATGAGAGTGACCACTTAACCTTTCAAGCATTTGATCAATGAATGGCAGAGGAAAATGATCCTTGCGAGTGGCTGCATTCAGTTTACGATAGTCAATGCAAACTCTCCACCCAGTTTGAACTCTAGTTGGCACAAGCTCATTTTCTTCATTCTTGACCACTGTGATGCCTGATTTTTTTGGAACTACCTGCACAGGACTCACCCATTTACTATCAGAAATGGGATAAATAATCCCTACATTAAGGAGTTTCAGTATCTCTTTTTTTACGACTTCCATCATTGGTGGATTAAGGCGGCGTTGTGCATCTCTCGTTGGTTTAGACCCTTCCTCTAGCAAAATGCGATGCATGCACATGGAAGGACTAATTCCCTTAATGTCGGCAATGGTCCAGCCAATCGCCGTCTTGTGATCTCGAAGCACCCTAATTAACTTTTCTTGTTGAACTAGGGTGAGGGTTTTAGCAATTATGACTGGAAGTGTTTCATTCTCACCCAAGTAAATATATTACAAGTGCTCTGGGAGTGGTTTAAGTTCTAAGATAGGTGCCTGCACAATTGAAGGTAAAAGTTTCTCGTTTAATAAAGGCAATTCAAGGTAAGACACATTATACCCATTGGTGTGTAACGTGACTGCTCCATCTAAGATCACCATAGCTTCCTCTACCTCATCATCTATTTTTATCAAATTTGCATGCTCCATAGAATCATCTTTCATAAGATTTTTGCTTATGGCAATTTCAAAATTGTCATTACCGGATAATTCAAAGAAATCCTGCACCAAAGTATTAATATCATCTATGGCAAAAACAGAATGAACATCACTAGGATACCTCATTGCCTCAAATATATTGAAGCGGATTACTTCACCATCGAATTCCATTGTAAGGGTTCCATCGTGAACATCAATCTTGGTTCGGGCTGTCTTAAGGAATGGCCGCCCCAAC
>MKYO02012009.1:258363-280122 GCA_002013955.2 Citrus medica | reverse complement strand
AATTGGCATTTTCTTTAGTTAGATTAATTTCTATTATTACTACTATTATTTTATTTTAAATCTTGCTTTAGAGTTAATAAATAAATATAACTAGCATAGTCTCTGTGGGATCGATCCTTACTCGCTCTGTACTAATTATTTATATTAGTGGTAAGGTTTTAAATTTGGTGCACTTTAACGACACTACCAAGTCTCCTCTCTGAAAATTATCAATTAATTGTTTTCTCCTGGAATATATCGGTTAGTCGTTTTATCATAATCGGTTCACTGTTATTTTCCAGAATCAAAATTTCCTCTCTAGAAGATATCGATTAACTTTTTTTCTCATAAACGGTTTACTGTTATTTTTCAGAATCAAAAAGTCCTGTTTGGAAGATATCAATTATCCATTTTCTAAGTTCACAGGAATCTGTTTGTTTCTAAAAGGTTTATTCTTTGCTCAATTCATTATACGGCCTAAGTATTTTGATTAAAGACTTCATCAATCTTAATCATTTCAATCTTGTTTGTTATCATCAAAATCATCATTATGGAAACATATATGCTAACACTTCTCTACGGTTGATAGTTTCAAAAGAGATTGATGATAGAATTTATATATTGATTCTATATGCATGTTAGGTGGTGGCAAATGATCCTTTGACAAAAGTTTTCATTATTATTGTTTCTTTCTCCTTTAATTATAATTTCTATTTAATTATTATCTTTGTAGCTTTGGTTTCTTTATTTTGTGCCATAAAATCCTTTCTATCTATAGTTGGCATTTTTCTTTAGTTAGATTAATTTATATTTTTAGTTTTCATCATTATTATTATCAACATCATCATCATTATTATTTTATTTTAAGTTTTTGTTTTAGAGTTGATAGTAAATGCAACTAGCTTAGTCTTTGTGGTATTGAACCTTGCTCTATAGTAGTTGTTTATATTATTTGATGCACCCTAATGACACTACCAAGATGCCCCTTTTATGAACTAGATTCAACTTTATCTATTCTCTCATTCATCTCATCAAACCTTAATTCCAAATGTTAAGATTTTTGTTCTAAATACTTGGTTCGGGAGTCTAAAGTCTATCTTTTCCTGACCATCATTGGAAGTAGATTGTGTAACACTCCACTAAAATATTCATTTTAAGGATGTTTAAAACATTGTACTTTTAATTACACAGCAAACAAAACTTTTTTACAAAAAGTAAAAGTCATACAGAAACTTCTTAGTATAAAAAACTTTATTATTACATAAAACTAAGATGCTTATTTATTATTGAAACAAAGTTGAGCCCATCATAAAATCCCAAGTCTGTTATGCCCATATGCACTTTGTCTTGATTAGGACTTGGCGCCAGCTTGCCCTACTTATCGTTACCCGCAATGTAAGGACTTTATGAGCTATTGCCTAGTAAGATAACACTTGGATGCATGTATAACTTATTATGCATATGGATGATCATGACTTAGAACAATACAAAACAACTTTATTAGGGCCCTAGGTATGTTGCACTACAAGGCTGGCACTTTTACTCTTTAAACATTATGCCCTTGGGCCTCATTAGTTGATCTTGTGGGTGTTACGTATCGCCGTCCCAAAAAGATTTATTTTTACTTAGCTTAGAGGGCTTGCCCTCCTTAGAAACTTTGCCACATAGTAGTACAACCACCTATTTTTCAAAAATTCATTTTATGAAATGTCTTCTTCGTAATGTAATCCATGATATGCATGCATCCAATGCAACTTATGTCATAACATTTAAAGTTCCTAGATGCATAACAAAATCAACACACAACATTATTTAAGAACAATATTATTTATTACAGGCGGCATAGCCAACCATAGCATAATTAAGTATAATTATCACATATTAGGCAACAAAGCTGACCATAACATAATTAAGTATCATAGATTAGGCGGCATATAAGAAAATATCATAATATAGGCAGCATCACCGACCATATGAGGATAAATAAGAAAATATCATAATATAGGCAGCATAACCGACCATATAAGAATTTAGATTATAACTAATCACATCATAATAGCCATCACAACATAAAGGAATGGTTAAAAATGAAGTTAAGTATAAAAAGGATTTTGTCCTTACATTGTAGTTGAAGTGTTACTTACCTCTTGACCTTAACTTCTCTAGACCTTTCTAAATTAAGGATTTCTCTAGGGGTAAGGGGTATTTATAGGATTTCTTAGGGCTAATGGATGGCTAAGATTTGGAGGATTTCTTAGACCCATACACATCCTTGAAAATTCTTCAGTTTTCTTAATTATGTTCTTTATGTCCCAAAATGGTATGATTTATGTCTTTACTCTTTCTGATCTTTAGACTTCAAGCGTAGAGAGAACTTCTCATTCATGGCTTCTACTTCATCTTCTACTCCTTCCAATCTTGTTACTCTTTCTTCTACTCGTTCTTTGCCTAAATCTTGCACTTCTCATACTGCCAATAAGATCGAAAACCTTCTAGAATATTCCTATATCCCTGAATCAGCGCAAATCAATGAGTCATCCTACCCTCATAAGCCCTTACCAGTTATACAAAAGACCAGTTCTTTTACACGCAGTATCCTACCCTTATCTCAACTCGCAGGCCTCAACCTAAAGAATATATCCAGTCTTCTCGTCTGGATCAATGTTCTCTTCAAGCAACCTCCATAAATCTTGATCAATGGTTGAGATTAACCTTCATTAATAACTTACTAAATTCTAAAATTCTTAACTTTTAGGTTTTATATCTCAGGGATTATTGGTATATCGGCTGGAAACCGAACTTGCGGACTCAATCGAAAAAATAAAAATAAAGGATATTTTAATCCTTACCAACTTGATCTTGTTGCCCTCGGCAACAAACACACATGAACCATTTCACGAAGTATGTGTCCGGATAGTCCAAAGTCTCGATAGTTAGCTCTCGGCCTTCTGGTAAAAAAACAACGTCGTTGAAGACGAGTAAGTGCACTATTGGTCCAAAGGATAGTCTAGCACTATCATAGTTCAGGTATAATAACACCACGTACCTGTTTACCCAGTGGTATTAGAGCCAGCTGCACTTTCCTAGAGGTGGTATCATGGTTTAGTTCTCAAGTATTCCTATTCAAAACTTGGAAGAAACTCTATTAAAAATGGCATCTTCTTCTTCTTCAACCGAAATGGCTTCATCAAAATCCTCAACTATTTCTCTCTCTTCTACTCTTTCTTTACCTCGTTCTTGTCAGAAACATGTAGCCTCAAAAATAGAAAATCTTATTGAATATTCGTATATTCCTGGATCTGCTCAGATTAACGAATCCCAGTTCCTTGTTATGAGTCCTTATCATCTTTATATCTTTACCTCGTTCTTGTCAGAAACATGTAGCCTCAAAAATAGAAAATCTTGTTGAATAAAAAATTCCTTCACTCGAAGCATTCGAACCCTAATTTTCACAAAAAGACCTCTTCCCAAAGAATACATCCAATCCTCAAGACTTGATTAGTGTGCTCTTCAAGCTTCTCAAAGTGAGCAATATGTTACTACGGATATGCCAACAGATCTCGTATCCAACTGGAAATGAGAAGGGTATACACACCTCCATCTTGGTGGTGTCAGACTTATCCTCACCTTACATGACAGAAAAGGCTTACCCGTCACAGCCAGAATTGCCCTCCTTGACACAAGATTCAAACAGTATCAACATGCTGTTATTGGCACCATGTTAACCACTCTCCATGCTGGCAATGTCTTGCTAACATTCTACCCCAATTTCAACATATCTCTAGAAGATCCCAACCTTCCAAGAACACTGAAAGTCCAAATCCAACTTCAAGGAGTAGAACAAATATCCACGTCCAAAATAGCCACACTCCATCATCAAATAGTGTATCAATTGCAAAATCATGCACTAGATCTCCCAACTGCACAAACAACATGTGATGCATTAATGATCCATGCAGACAGATACAATTCCCACCATTATCCAAATTCCTAAACAAATTCAAAAGCAAGAGTTATTCCAACTCATGCCTTTGGAATGGCTTACTAATTATGAGCAATTCCATCAGAATTCAGAACCCGTCTAGACGTCCCAAGCCATCTTCGAAAGAAGATTAGACAGACAAGTCAAAGTGTCTTTTCAGACTCCTGACAACCCAAGCCAAGATCCCCCACGGCTCTCCTATACTGCTATGATTACTGTTGTCTCAACTGGACAAGAGTCAAATCTTCCAATTTATGGATTTTCCTCAAAAGGGTATCCAGTATATCCTAACAAAGTCAACAGACACTTTTTATGGGATGTCCCAGAAGCCCGTATGTGTAATCCAGATTGTCCCTACTTGGATGACACAAATGATGATGAAGACTTTGAAGTCATGAGAAGAAGGCAGAGAAGAAAGAAAAAGCCTTCTATTCCTAAAACTTTGTGTCAGCCCTATTTCTCAGGACCTCCGGATGATCTAGACTCAGATCAACCTTTACCCATCTACAACAAAGCACTCAAGCATATTAAAAAAGAATCCTCATTTCAACCTGTCCTTATCCAACCACAAATCAAGTCATGCATGATGTTCTCATCTTCTAGCCAATCATACCAAGAATCCTTCCCTCCACTCGAACGACACACAGACCCCCAAACCAAAGTTGTTCTCAACCTTATGTCCAATCCCCAATCACAACTTCTGGAGCACTAGAAGCACTAAAGCAATATGAAGCAGTGCTGAATTGGCAAACCCAAAATGCTAATGCTCAGAATCAAGCTCTCCACCATCTTGGAAAAAGGATTGACAAAGTGGCATCACAGGTGCCACAAACAGAAACAAAGGTGGACACCATTACTGCCCGGCTTAAACAAATTTATTCAAACCTCCAGAACAGAATCTCTTAACTGGATTCAAATAGGCTTTGAGAGTGGAGATGATTGTAGGATCATGGTCAAGAGGGAAAGGATGAGGGAATGTTTTCCATTCATACGCCATGTCCTGTGTCCAGTAGTATTTTGTTTCGGGATGTTGGAAATATGGCCTGTGAACTATGAATACTGAAGTAAACATATCTGCTTCTTGATCTAGAATTCTATCTAACTGATGAAAGTTAGATAAATTTTGTAGTTGTTTACGCCACCAAGTGAGTGGTGAAAACCATTCAAGGAGTGTCCAGAGAAGTGCGGGTGCATGGTCTGGTGTGGAGATATGCCTAAGGGTTGGTAGGACATGAAGGATAAGTTTAGTAGCAAACAGGACTGTGACACACCACATGTACCATAACTCATCTTCGGAGATGGTAAGGCTGGGAACAATGGTGAAGCCGGTGAGGAACAAGTGTTCTAAACATAAAGAGGGAAACCTTTTATGTTTCTTTGCAAAGGCTTGGATTTGGAAGGCTGATCAGAAAGTGAGGTTTAGAGGAAAAGCTTTTTGAGTGAGAGCTTTGAAGCGAAGTGATCGATACATGGCTATAATTGGGATGGTTTTGATGGAAGAGATGAGAACAGGCCTTTTTATAGATGGTCGGGTGGGGAAATCAGGGATAAGATTTTTATCACCTTTGATGTGTTGGACTGAGAAATCATACTTTGCAAACCATGTCTTTAAGTTGAGTAATTGCTTGTCAGGATGCAATTTGTTCTTGAAGTCAAAGATCTTTGGGAAAGAACTGTTGTCCATGCGGATAAGGAAATTGTGGTTGACGAGATGAAATTCAAAATTCTTGATTCCATATTTTACCGCAATAATTTCCTTGTAAATCACGTGGTAATTCTTTTCTGAATCTTTGAACTGTCCACTTGCATGAGCGCAATAAGACTCTGAGTCCTATCTTTTCTAGAAGGATGGCACTCTAAAAATTATCACTGACATCTATCTGGAGGATGCGTTGGCCCGTTGTGGGAATTCTGAGTGGAGGAGGTGACTGGGCTATCTTTTTTAGGTGCTTGATAGCTTCTGTCTGAGCTTGACCCCGTGGTGGAGTGTGTGGACCGCACTTTAGGAATAAAGTCTCTGACATAATTAATAATTCCAAGGAATTGTTGAATTTGCTTTTTATTGAGATCGATGCCTGGAAACTTTAATAATTCTATTGCAATGTGTGGTCCTAGATGGTAGTGGCCATCTTTTAAGATCATGCCAAGAAATTTAATAGATTCCTTTCCTATGTTGCTTTTCTTTTTCAAAAGCATGATGCCATGTGTCTGCACGATTTCCAGGAAATCTGAAAGGAGTTGTTGATGTGTTTGGTGGTTGTGGGAAAACAACAGGATATCATCATGTAGATCAAAGCATAATAGAGAATTGGAGAGAAGATCTTAACCATTGCTTTTTGAAATAATGAGGGAGCAACTTTAAGACCAAAAGGTAGGATTGTCCACTTAAGGCTGTTTTGGGACGGTCTTCTGGAGAAATGCCAAGGTGCCAAAAACTAGCTTTAAGATCAAACTTTGAAAATACTTTTGCACCTTGAAGATGAATGAATAGGGACTGGATCTTTGGAAGAGGAAATTTATCATCTTTAAGGAAAGCATTAAGTGGCTGGTAATCAATAACTAATCTCTTTTTGCCACGAACTAATTCAGATCGCTTTTCAACATAGAAAGCTTGACAAGCCCAATATGAAGTAGTAGGTTCTATGAGACCTTGCCGAAGCAATTGAGTGCATTCTTGCTTAGCGAGAGAGAGATCAGATGGGCGCATCCCTGGATGGGTAGCTTTTGCGGGATTGATATCTTCATTAAGCTTGAAAGGAAGATGGATAAAAAACTGTTCATTTTTCCAAAGTGGTGATGAATGAGTAAATTAGGAGTGATTTTCAGGATAAAGTTCAAGGAACTTTTGGGAAATGGAGGTATAAAGAGGAGCTGTATCTGACAATGTATACAGGCGGAGAACATCTATATAAGGCATAAACATTTGTTTGAATTTAATGCCTGTTGGTTTAATAAAGAGATTTTTTACCAATTGGAGGATATCAAATCCTAGGAGGAGATCTTTGTCTGGTAACTCTGAACCAACAATCTTTTGCCAAATGATACAGTTTGGAAAGAACTGAATACCAATGGGTTTTTTGGAAATGAGAGATGTTTAAAGACTTTTGCCATTGGCGGCTCTGAAGTATTCAGTATGGTGTTCCCAATAATCCGGAGGAAGGATTCGAGGATTGAGCATACTACGCTGTGCGCCAGTATCAAGAAAACCAATGACTGAGACAAGTTTATGGAATTTAGAAGGGATGACTGAGATTTTTACTTAAGGACCAGGAAATTTGGGATGAATGTGGTTAATTTCTTGAATAGTGGAGATCACATAAATGTCAACTGGATTGGAGTTTATTGAATCAGCAGGGATGAAGGCTGTATAATCATCTTTCTCTAACTGTTCTGAGAAGATGGATTCAACATCTTCGTTGTCAGAAAGTATGGAAGATTGTTGTAGGTGTTGAATAAAACGAACAGAGTTGGCTGACTTATTTGGGCAATTGCAAGCAAAATGGTGGCGCTGTTTGCAAATAAAACACCGATTGTGTTTCTTCTTTCTAAACTGGGAAGGATCCTTTTTGCGGAAGTATCTGTAAGGCTTCTTCTGTTTTTTTTGGAAGAGGATTTATGGAAATGTTTCTGGAAGTGCTTCTTTTGTTGGTTGGACAAGTGCACTTTTTGTCATCTTTGCACTGGATTTTGAGGTAGGGTTTTTTACAGGCTGAGGCAAAGGGTTCTTTGTGTTCAATAAGATCTTTGAAGAAATCTTTTTGTTCGCAGATCTTATCAAGGCATAGCATGGTTAATTGAAATATTTGCTATGTTGAGATTAAAGGCTGTCAATTGTGGATAAGTGCATATGTTTCATATATTTTATTAATTTCTCCATCTTTTTTCTTGTTTTGGTATTAAATATTCTAGTTATTTTAGTTAATTTTTTATTTAGTAAATTATATTTTATTATGTTAATTTTATCTTAATTTTATATTTTGTTATTTTAGGTGCATTTTGGGAATAAAGAGGAATTAAATCTTAATATTCAAGTAAGGCGAGCTTAAAAAAGAAACTAATTAGAAATTTAAGGAAAGTAATGGGAGTTAGAATGGAAGAAAATCAAATAAGCCAAGGCCTAATTGAAGTTCCCGTGAAGATGAGAAGAATTAGCATTGGAAATAATTTAATTAATAAGGCAAACACATTCTTGTGATGGGCTTTGGCCAAATTGTTATTGGCTTATTAATTAAATAAGTCACGTGCATGGCATTGAATTATGGAAAGCAAAGTGAAACAAAAAGGGAAAATGGCCTTGCACGTGAATCCAAAAAAAAGTGGCGGTTTGGCTTTCAATTGAATATCTCCAAATGAGATGTTGCTCCATGCAACGATAATAAAAGCGAGACTTGCAGCAGAATTAACAAGAGAATCGGCAACCAAGAGGAGGGCAAATCCAATTCGGCAGCAAGAGGAAAATCAACAGCCACAAGAAGAAGAAAAAAATCAGCAGCCGGAATTCAATTGAAGAAAAAGGCAGCCGCTTGAATTAATCTCCATGATTGGTTTTGTCAATTCTCTTATTCCCAATTCAATTATGTTAGGCTAAATTTTTATTTGGTTGAGGGTGAATTCAAAACCCTAAACATGCTATGCAATTAAATTTAAATTCTATCATTCAATTTATTTAATTGAGATTGTTTATGTTCTTCTATAATTAATGTTCATGGTTTATTCTTGTTTTATTTGAGTGGCCAATTAGATAGGACTTGAATAAATTCTATTGCTAGATTAAAATTCTTGATCCGTAATTGTCTTGATATTTTAATCATAAGTAGCAGGTTGGAATCAGTGATTTCAATTGGAGAACATAACCTAGGTTAAATAATCCGAGCTTGTGTGTTTATTGCCTAGATCAACCTAATATCTTTCTTTGTTTAATGCTTCCATTATCTTAAATTTAAAGAGCTTGTTTTAAATTATTTAATGGTTAGAGATTAGGTGAAGAGCTTGTTTTGCCTAACGACACACTAAGGAAAGATTGAGACTAACAGAGCTTATTGTTGTCTACGGTTGATAGTTTCAATATAAATTGATGATAGAATTGATATATTATGTGCATGTTTGGTGGTGGCGAATGATCCTTTAACCAAAGTTTTCATCATTATTATTTCTTTTTCCTTTAACTAGAGTTTTTATTAAATTCTTGTTCGTAGTTTTAATTTCTTTATTTCTTACTATTTAGTTAAAAATTCATAAACCCCCTTTTTATTTATAATTGGCATTTTCTTTAGTTAGATTAATTTCTATTATTACTACTATTATTTTATTTTAAATCTTGCTTTAGAGTTGATAAATAAATATAACTAGCATAGTCTCTGTGGGATCGATCCTTACTCGCTCTGTACTAATTATTTATATTAGTGGTAAGGTTTTAAATTTGGTGCACCTTAACGACACTACCAAATTTTTGGCGCCGTTGCCGGGGACTAGCGTCTAGTTTGTTTATTATCACTCGTTTTATTTTATTATTTTTATTTTTATTTCTTTTCTCATCTTATTTATTTACTTTATTTTAATTGGTTATTTTTTGTTCTATATTTAGATTTTCATGAGCATAAAGGACATTCGATTGAAACTCGAACAACTTAGAGCAACCTCATCATATTCAGAACTCGATTTTGCCATCCACATTCCACTCCCAAAGACAGAGCCAAGCAGCCCAGAACCCGAACCAATGGCTCAGAATAACAACCGAACACTTAAAGAGTTGGCAGCTCCTAACTTGGACCAGCAACCCTTATGCATTGAGAATCCAAACCCTCAGGTAAACTTTGAACTCAAATCTGGGATGATTCATCTTCTTCCTACTTTTCATGGTCTTGCAGGAGAGGATCCAAATAAGCACTTGAAGGAGTTCCATGTGGTCTGTTCCACAATGAAACCAGCCGGAGTTTCTGAAGAGCAAGTTAAGCTAATGGCCTTCCCATTCTCTTTGGCGGATTCAGCCAAGGAATGGTTGTACTATCTTCCCTCCGGTACTGTCACTACATGGAATGAGATGCGTCAGCTATTTTTGGAGAAATATTTCCCAGCATCAAAAGCTGGCAGCATTCGAAAAGAAATTTGTGGAATCCGACAGTATAATGGAGAGCCGCTTTACGACTATTGGGAACGATTCAAAAAGCTATGTGCTAGTTGCCCTCACCATCAGATAAGTGATCAACTTCTTATTCAATACTTTTATGAGGGTCTACTACCTATGGATAGGAGTATGATTGATGCCGCTAGTGGAGGAGCACTCGTGGATAAGACACCAGAAGCAGCCCGAAATCTCATTGCTAACATGGCTGCTAATTCCCAACAGTTCAACACCAGGAATGATCTATTGCCGCCACCTAAGCGAGTAAATGAGGTAAGTACTACTTCCCTCGAACAACAAGTTTCAAATCTTACTTCTTTAGTGCAACAATTAGCCCTAGGGCAACAGGTGAGACCATGTGGCGTCTTTTCCATAGTCGGGCATGCGACTGATATGTGCCCTACTCTCCAAGAGGGTTCGCATGAGCAGGCCAACGCAGTTGAGGGGTTCCTAGGCCAACCAAGACAAAGGTATGACCCTTATTCTAATTTTTACAATGAAGGGTGGAAGGATCACCCTAATTTTAGGTATGGGAACCAACAACATGGCATTTCTAATGTGGCACCGTCTCGACCACCGGGCTACCTCCAACAGCGGGTGCAACAGCCTTACCAAGTTCGGCCATCTCCACCTCCACCTCCTCAAAATCAAGGTACGTCTTTGGAAGATCTTGTAAAAGCTCTCGCTATTAACACTATGCAATTCCAACAGACTACCCAGACACAGCTCCAACATTTAGAGAGTCAAATTGGCCAATTGGCCACATCTATGAGTAGGATAAAGGCTAGAACTTCAGGAAAGTTACCTTCCCAACCAGAAACTAATCCAAAGGAGAATGCTAGTGCTATGTCCCTTAGGAGCGGAAAGCAATTGGAACCATTATTAGCTAAGCCATCAAAAGTGTCCATAACATCATCGCCCTCTGTGACCAATTCTTCCCCTGAGGCTCTTCCTTTAACAAGGAAAGACGATTCTCACTCGGCATTGCCAGTCGATCCATCTGGCCAGGTAAGTACCCCCTTACCTCGAATTAAAACTCTCTCCATTCCTCCACCATTTTCTAGCAGATTTAAACAATCCAAGAAAGAAGAGCAAGAAAAAGAGATCCTTGAGACCTTTCGTAAATTAGAGGTAAATATTCCTCTACTTGATGCTATTAAACAAGTGCCGCGTTATGCAAAGTTTTTTAAGGAATTTTGCAGCAACAAGCAAAATTTGAGTGGTAACGAAAAGGTAAGTGTTGGAGAGAATGTTTCTGCTGTACTTCAAAGAAAACTTCCGCCTAAGTGTAAGGTTAATACCAGATTCAAAAGATGTATGCTAGATTTAGGGGCCTCGATTAATGTTATGCCATATTCGATTTATAACTCCTTGAATTTAGGTCCAATGGAAGAAACTGGTATAATTATTCAATTGGCTGACAGATCTAATGCTTACCCGAAAGGGGTTATGGAAGATGTTCTTGTGCAGGTAAATGGAATTGGTCTTTCCAGCTGATTTTTATATCCTTGAAATGGAGGATGAGTTGTCGCCCAATCCCACTCCTATTCTGTTGGGGCGGCCATTTCTTAAGATAGCCTGAACCAAGATTGATGTTCACGATGGAACCCTCACAATGGAATTCGATGGTGAAGTAATCCGCTTCAATATCTTTGAGGCAATGAGGTATTCTAGTGATGTACATTCTGTCTTTGCCATAGATGATATTGCAGGATTTCTTTGAATTATCCGGTAATGACAGTTTTGAAATCGCCATAAGAAAAAATCTTATAAAAGATGATTCTAAGGAATATGCAAATTTGATAAAGTTGGATGATGAGGTAGAGGAAGCTATGGTGATCTTAGATGGAGCGGTCACATCACGCACCAATGGGTATAATGTTTCTTACCTTGAATTTCCTTTATTAAACGAGAAACTTTTACCTTCAATTGTGCAGGCACCTACCTTAGAACTTAAACCACTCCCAGAACACCTGCAATATATTTACTTAGATGAGAATGAAACACTTCCAGTCATAATTGCTAAAACCCTCACCCCAGTTGAACAAGAAAAGTTAATTAAGATGCTTCGAGATCACAAGACGGCGATTGGCTGGACCATTGCCGACATTAAGGGAATTAGTCCTTCCATGTGCATGCATCGTATTTTGCTAGAGGAAGGGTCTAAACCAACGAGAGATGTACAACGCCGCCTTAATCCACCAATGATGGAAGTCGTAAGAAAAGAGATACTGAAACTCCTTAATGTAGGGATTATTTATCCCATTTTTAATAGTAAATGGGTGAGTCCTGTGCAGGCAGTTCCAAAAAAATCAGGCATCACAGTGGTCAAGAATGAAAATTAGCTTGTGCCAACTAGAGTTCAAACTGGGTGGAGAGTTTGCATTGACTATCGTAAACTGAATCCAGCCACTCGCAAGGATCATTTTCCTCTGCCATTCATTGATCAAATGTTTGAAAGGTTAAGTGGTCACTCTCATTATTGTTTTCTTGATGGTTACTCAGTTATAATCAAGAGATTCTCAGAGTCATATCTCAATCTGAGCCCATTATCACTCATCCGCCATCCCAATGCAGATCTCTCTGTATTCCCGGGATTGTCCATGCAAAAGGATGTCCTCAGTATGATGGCCCCACTTATCTAGAACAGTGCACCCTGTTCTGTGAACCTCATGGAGCCAACTGTCACAAAAGCTGCGTCAACTATCACAGATTTGAATCCAGCTCCAGCTCAGATGATTACGGGATGAATCTATCCTCTCCATAATTTCCGCCGCATGTCCTTATCCTACTTTACTTTATTAAAGTAGCTTTTGCTTTTAGCTTTTGCTTTTATATCTTGTCTTTTTATGTAAAAGATAAAGTTAGAGGGTCCTATCCCTACTTTACTTTATTAAAGTTTGAATAGTTGTTTGCTTTATGAAAAGATGAGGGTCCTGTCTCACTTTTCTAAGTTTGGCTTTATCTCGTTGTAATCCCTATATAAGGGCACCTCCTCTTAGTTTATGACTAAGTTGGAAACGGTTTGAATTAAGTTGGCTTTTCAATATTCTCTTCTCCATGTCTCTCTAAACTTCTCTTTCTTAAGTTCGATGGAGCTCTGAAATAGATAAGAAAAGGAATAAGGAAAGTTTTAAAAACGAATTTGTTCAAAACCAAGTTAGTATGCTCTACACTTGCCTTTGTATAAAGGATCCTGTGTATCAGAACACTTGAGACGGTCTTTAGTTTGATACTACTCCGAGGGGGGGCACTTGAGACTCTTTATACAACCCTGAAACAGCTCTCCTTAGCTTAAAACGGGTACCAAACCAGATAAGAAAACAGCTAAAGACCGTCTCAAGTGTTCTGATACACAGGATCCTTTATACAAAGGCAAGTGTAGAGCATACTAACTTGGTTTTGAACAAATTCGTTTTTAAACCCTTCCTTATTCCTTTTCGTATCTATTTCAGAGCTCCATCGAACTTAAGAAAGAGAAGTTTAGAGAGACATGGAGAAGAGAATATTGAAAAGCCACTTAATTCAAACCATTTCCAACTTAGTCATAAACTAAGAGGAGGTGCCCTTATATAGGGATTACAACGAGATAAAGCCAAACTTAGAAAAGTGAGACAGGACCCTCATCTTTTCATAAAGCAAACAACTATTCAAACTTTAATAAAGTAAAGTAGGGATAAGACCCTCTAACTTTATCTTTTACATAAAAAGACAAGACATAAAAGCAAAAGCTATTTTAATAAAGTAAAGTAGGGACAGGACCCCCTAACTTTATCTTTTTCATAAAAAGACAAGACATAAAAGCAAAAGCTATTTTAATAAAGTAAAGTAGGATAAGGACATGCGGCGAAAATTATGGAGAGGATAGATTCATCCCGTAATCATCTGAGCTGGAGCTGGATTCAAATCTGCGATAGTTGACGCAACTTTTGTGACAGTTGGCTCCATGAGGTTCACAGAACAGGGTGCACTGTTCTAGATAAGTGGGGCCATCATACTGAGGACATCCTTTTGCATGGACAATCCCGGGAATACAGAGAGGTCTGCATTGGGATGGCGGATGAGTGATAATGGGCTTAGATTGAGATATGACTCTTGAGGACTGGCCGTGTTCTTGATGTGGCGAAGTCTGGTACTCCTGGAGGAGTTGACTGAGCGGCAAAAAGTCATCATCAGGATCCTGAGAATCCTGGTAGTACATCTGTGGAGGAGTATTTGGACGTTCTTCTTTGATAATGATACCTTTGCTGGAACTAGAAAGATTAGGTACCATGAACATTTCATGACGAGGTCCAATAGAACTGGAGATGATGTCTTGTGGTGGTGGAGGAACATTATTTAAGGACAGGAGATGATTCATGAGAGCCTTTTTGAACATGGGGTCTTGGTCCAGTGTGCTGGGATGAGGGGTTGTGTGGTAGTGGTTGAGCAAAGAAGGCGGCTGTTTCGGGGTGACGAAAATATAGTCGGTGGACTATGAACAGGGATGTGAATTTTTCAGCTTCATGAGAAGGGATGGTGGAAAGATGATGGTTGTGACTAAGCTGCTGGAGTTGGGATCTCCATTGAGGAATAGGAGAGAACCACTCTAACAGAGTCCATAACAGAGAAGTAGCCTTGGAAGGATTATTGAGGGTGTTGACTGTGTAGGCTAAGGGGATGATTAACTGAGTTGCATGGAGTACAGTTAAGCACCAGAAATACCAGAGTTCATCTTCACTGATATCCCTGACAGAGGGGATGAAGAATCCTGTGAGGAAGAGATTCTCGGGATGAAAAGTGAGGAACTGATTGTGAGGGTTTTCTTCAAGGAAGAAAGCTATCATGTAGTAGAGGAAAAAAAATTGTTTAGCAAACTCCTGAAGGCGGTAGAGGGAAGGAAAAGTTTGTACAGGGCTTGGGAAGGTCTTTTGGGTGAGAGCCTTAGAAGGCAGAGAGGTAGCAGTAGATCTAGTAGCCATGAAGATCGGGAAGACTGGGGAAGTGTAGAAGATTGGAGAGGCAGGTTTCTGAATGCGGGATAGGAAATCTGGAATGAGGTTCTTTTGTCCTTTTATATGTTCAACATCAAATTCATATCGGGAAAACCATTCCTGTAACCGAAGTAACTGGCTGTTGGGAATCGTTTTACCTTTAAACTGTAGGACTTTAGGGAAAGAGGAATTATCCAATCTGATCAGGAATCTATGGCCAAGGAGGTGGTATTCAAACTTTTTGATGCCGTTTTTGACGGCAAGGATCTCCTTGTAGATCGTGTGATAGTGCTGCTGGGCTGGACTAAAATGTCCACTAGCATGTCCGATTAGATATTCCTTTTTGTCAATCTGTTCAAGCAACAGGGCTCCCCATGATGTGTCTGAAGCATCGGTCTGTAGGATACGTTTGCCATCTGTCATGATCTTGAGTTTTGGTGGATAGAGGCTATCTGCTTTAGCTGCTGGACAATTGTAGTGTGACTGGAATCCCAAGAGATAGGATTCTTTTTTAGTAAAGCAGAGAGTAGACTTGTCTGCTGGTCCACATGAGGCAGGAAATCACGGATGTAGTTGATGATGCCAAGGAACTATTGGAATTGTTTCTTTGTGAAATCTTTATCTGGAAAGTGGAGTAATTCTTGCGCAATGTGGGGTCCAGGCTGATAGAATCCATTCTTTATCTGCATACCGAGATATTCTACGGTATTTGTGGCAATTGTACTCTTTTTTTCTGAAAGCATAATACCGTATTGATCTATGATATCATAGAACTGTTGGAGTAAAACTTGATGCTCTTCTGGAGTACCTGAAAACAGAAGCAAATCGTCAATATAAACAAGGGTATGGTGAAGGATGGGCTGGAAGATTTGGGTCATGCATTTTTGGAAAATGGATGGTGCGGTCCATTGGTAATGGACATTTGGAATACAGAATACAGTTTTATAACGTTCAGCAGGGTCAATACCCAGCTGCCAAAACCCAGACTTTAAGTCAAGCTTAGAAAATATTCTCGCATTTTGGAGGTAGGTAAAGATAGAATTTGACCGAGGTAAAGGAAATTTATCATCCTGTAAAAACTGGTTTAAAGGCTGATAATCAATGACAAGACGCTTTTTACCCCGTAACGTTTCAGCACGTTTGTTAACATAAAAGGCTTGACAGGCCCACGGAGAAGTTGTGGGCTCAATGAGGCCTTGGGCAAGTAACTCTGCACATTCTGTTTGGGCTAACTTAAGCTCAGAAGGAGGCATACCCGGATGGGTTGCTTTGGTAGGATTGAGGTCTTCATTAAGCTTAAAAGGAAGCTTAACGAAATGGGCTGGATTTTTCCACAGAGGACTGGGATGGTCAAAGGCCATATGGTTTGGAGGACAAAACCTTAGTAACTGGGCCGAAATAGATTGATAATAAGGAGGAGACTGGGCCAAATGATAGAGTTTGAGCTGGTTTGTGTATGGTTGGAACATGGACTAGAATCTGAGACTAGTAGGAAGGACTTGAATCTTTTGGGCTTGGAATAGGATATCAAACCCAAGAAGAAGATCTTTGTCAGGTAGGCTAGACCCAATAACATGGGTCCAAACTGTGAGCTTTGGGAACAACTGAATTCAAATTCTAGACTTGGTGCGGAGCTTTGTAGAAAATAATTTTCCACTAGCAGCATGGAAATGATTTTCATTTGAAATCCAGGTTTCATGCGGCAAAATAGCAAGGTTTAAAATACTGCGCTGAGCGCCAGTATCTATGAAGGTAATAACAGGAATGGGCCGACTGTATTTGGATAACAGGATTTGGATTTTGACGGAAGGAATGGGTTGAACTGACAATTGAGTGGAGGATGAAGGTACTGACTGGATGTGGAAGACAGTGGAATAGTCTTCTGGTTCAGTAGATGAAGCTGAATCTGAATCTGAATCAGAAGTGCCAAGGGCAAAAACTGTATCCTGGTCAGGACTTTCTTGTTCAGAGTATAGAAACTCAATTTGGTCAGTATCAGGAGAGAACTGATGTAAGGACTGAAGCTGTTGAACTAAGCGTTGAGACCGCTTAAGGTTCTTAGGACAATCTTTAGCAAAGTGTCCGAGCTTCTTGCAAATGAAGCATCTGCTCTTTTTTCTCTGTCTGTCAAGGATCTCAGAAGGTTCTCGTCTTCTGAAATACCAAATCTTTTTGTGACGCCTAAGGAATGGGCGTGACTGTGAAGTTCTGGAAGACCTTTCGTGAAATCTGACTCTATGATGTTTCTTCTTGGAGGGACAAGTACAATTCTAAGAATCTTTGCACTTGATTTCCAAGTAAGGCTTCTTGCAGGCTGTTCGGAAACCTTCTTTGTCTTTCATGAGGTTTCGGAAGAATTTCTTCTGATCATAGAGGCAATCAAGAGATACTAAAGCCAGTTGGAAGATACGGCCAAGAGAAAGATTGTTGATGTCGAGCTGGGCATTAGCAATCTGGTGATGGATTTTAGGTTGTAATTCTTCAGGCAAAGAGGACAAGAAGACATGCTTGAGGGTGTGGTCATTGATACCACCAATTTTATGGAACAAGGCAGACATGCGTTTGAAATGATAATGCAAGTCAGATCTCTGCATCGAGCAACATCTCATTTGTAGATATTCTTTACGAGCAGTGGCAAAGATAGCTGCAGGTTCTCCAAGAAACTGGGAATGAATGTCCATGAGAGCAGTAGAGACGGTATGATGCTTGAGATACTGTAATTGTCTGTAGTGTCCGAGACTGTCAAACCAATCACGGAGTGATCCAGTAAACCGGGAGACAAATTCTTTAAGAACTGCAGAGAGTTCTGCATCAGTTTTAACCATCTGTAAATCTAACCAGGCAGAGAGTTCCTGCAGACGTTCACGCCACCGAGCCGGTGGAAGATCATCAAAGGTAAACCATGGTCCATTGCCAGAGGCAACTTTAGTTCGAACTCTTGGAGGAGGATTAGAGTTGTCTCATTCATTTTCTCCTTCAACATCGGAAGGAATGTCAACATAGGGTTGGCCAGGCTCTCTAGGAGGGGGATCAGTAGTGGTAGACTCAGCATGATCCGCCATAAGAAGACGAGAAATATCAGTCAAGTGCTGTTGGGAATCATCTGAACTGAAACTATTGGGCTCAGAAGTCTCAGTGATAGAATCAAAGGTTTCTACTGAGTCAGAGGGATTGGATTCTTCTGAGGAGCTATTAAGCTGGTCAAGTTCTGGTTCAGTGATAAGGTAATTCTCAGCAGGCTTCTTTTGTTCGGCTTTAGAAGGAGATTCTGTAAATGGAGGTAAGGCTGAGGTAGATGGAAGGTCAGGAAATACTGGTTCATGTATCTGAAGGGGTTTTTGGATAGCGTCTGAATACATAGGACGAACTGGAGGAGTGCTAGACACTGCAGGAGGTGGAACAGGTTGTCGAGGAGGTCGAGGTTTAGGTTTTGCAGGTTGAGCGTTCAAGTGGTAGGTCATGGGAAAGACTCTCTTAGGAGTATAATCCATTGGAGTAGTAGGGAAAAAGGACCCGAGAGGGTGATATGGTTCTGTGGGAAAATAGGATGGTGGAGCAGTGTGAACTGCTTGACGTCGTTGATTGTCAGCATTAATTCTGGTAATTTCAGCTTGAAGTTGTCTGATTTCTTGCTCTTTCCGAGTGAATTCATAAGAATTATCACCACGGGCAATCATAGCTCGAAGGTCACGGTCAAGCTGTGCAACCCTAGCATGAAAACTATTGTATAAATTGGTCAACTGGTCTGAGATGGAAGTAACCCTTGTCTCAACAGCAGAGGATCTGTGAGCGATCTGATCAACTTTAAAGTGCAAGGAAGTAAGAGAAGCATTCTGGACTCTGGCATTCTGAGTTTGCCAGTTAAGGACTGCTTCAAAAGGCTTGGGTTCTTCAAGATGTCCACTGGAGGAAATAGGAGAGTTGACAAATGGTTTGCTCCAGACCTGGTGCTTTTGGTCTGAGCGTTTCTCAAGAGGCGGGTACTCAGAACTATAATCTGAGGCAGAGGCAGAGGCAGATGAGAACATTATGCAGGACACCATAGGAGGTGTAGGCAGAAGACCAGCCGAGGAACGGACTGGTTTGCATGATCTGGGCTGATGTTTCTGGATCCACTGAAGTCCTTTGTTGTAAAGTGGCAAAGGAGGTGGATAATCGGGTTCATCATCATCTTCGGGCAGATATAACTTGCAGGGTCGATAGATAATTTTCTTCTGTTTCGTTTTAGAAGAGTAATCATCCTCATCATCATCATCATTAGTACAGGAGCAGCGGGGATCACATCGGCCAGAGCTGGGAACATCCCATAAGAAATGGCCACCAAGTTTTTTTGGGTAGATAGGAGTACCTTGAGAAGTAAAGGACATAATGGGTAAGGGCTTTCCAGAAGGAAGGATTTCTGGAATGATGTCAACAGGTTGGATCATTGAGCAGGTAAAGGATAATCGGGGAGGTTCTGCAGGGACAGAAGGAGGCGGTTTGAACTGAAGGCGAACAGAGTTATCAGGTCGTTTCTCATACATGGGTTCAGAGGTTTGAACGGGAGTGGTGTTTTGATGGAAATGCTCATAGTTGGTTATCCACTCAAGAGGCATGATCTTGAGAAGATCAGCACGAGGGATCTGTCGTGGGATCTGGATAATGGTGGGGATGTCTGGAGATTCAGCAAGGATCATGAGTGTGTCTGAACTGAGATCTGGAGGTGTGGGAAGGATAAGAGAGTGGTTCTGAAGTCTGTAAACCAACTGATGATGGATGGTAGCAATCTTGGCACTAGAGACTTGTTCAGCTCCTTGGATCTGAACTTGGATCTTTAAGAAAGTGGAAAGATTGGGGTCATCAAGGGAAAGATTGAAGTTGGGATAGACAGTGAGAACAACACTGCCAGCATGCAGGGTAGTGAGGACAGTACCAATGGTAGCCTGCTCATATTGTTTGAATCGGGTGTCAAGGAGTGCAATACGGGCTGTGACAGGAAGACCTTTTCGCCCATGGAGGGTGAGAATAAGGCGGACACCACCGAGATGAAAGTGAGTGTATCGTAGCTGTTTCCAGTGGAAAATGAGCTCAGGGGAAATTGCTAAAGTGACATACTGTTCAGCAAAAGTAGATTGGAGGGAACATTGATCAAGAGACGAAGACTGTATGTACTCTTTAGGAGTAGAACGGGAAGTACTAATAAGAGAACGGATGGAACGAGTGAAACGAGAAGGACGTTGATACAACTGGTAAGGATTAACAAGAGGAAGAGAAGACTCATTTACTTGGGCAGAATCGGGAATATAGGAATACTCAACAAGACTCTCTATTTTTGACGTAGTATGCTTCGTAACAGTTTTTGGAAGGGACATAGATGAAGATAATTGAACTGGATTTTGTGAAGAAGAGGCCATGATTATAAAGCTCTTAAGTTCTCTGGAGATGAAGCAAACTTAAATCAGAATAAGGAATTTTTCAAAAAGAATTATACCAAAATCATTTTGCGTTTTGATAAAAACAGGCTCTGATACCACTCCGGGGGGGGGGACCTGAGACTCTTTAAAACAAGTTTTCTATGCTAGGTTATACAACCCTGAAACAACTCTCCTTAGCTTAAAACGGGTACCAAACCAGATAATAAAATAGCTAAAGACCGTCTCAAGTGTTCTGATACACAGGATCCTTTATACAAAGGCAAGTGTAGAGCATACTAACTTGGTTTTGAACAAATTCGTTTTTAAAAACTTCCTTATTCCTTTTCTTATCTATTTCAGAGCTCCATCGAACTTAAGAAAGAGAAGTTTAGAGAGACATGGAGAAGAGAATATTGAAAAGCCAACTTAATTCAAACCGTTTCCAACTTAGTCATAAACTACGAGGAGGTGCCCTTATATAGGGATTACAACGAGATAAAGCCAAACTTAGAAAAGTGAGACAGGACCCTCATCTTTTCATAAAGCAAACAACTATTCAAACTTTAATAAAGTAAAGTAGGGATAAGACCCTCTAACTTTATCTTTTACATAAAAAGACAAGACATAAAAGCAAAAGTTACTTTAATAAAGTAAAGTAGGGACATGACCCCCTAACTTTATCTTTTTCATAAAAAGACAAGACATAAAAGCAAAAGCTACTTTAATAAAGTAAAGTAGGATAAGGACATGCGGCGAAAATTACGGAGAGGATAGATTCATCCCGTAATCATCTGAGCTGGAGCTGGATTCAAATATGTGATAATTGACGCAACTTTTGTGACAGTTGGCTCCATGAGGTTCACAGAACAGGGTGAACTGTTCTAGATAAGTGGAGCCATCATACTGAGGACATCGTTTTGCATGGACAATCCTGGGAATACAGAGAGGTCTTCATTGGGATGGCGGATGAGTGATAATGTGCTCAGATTGAGATATGACTCTTGAGGACTGGCCGTGTTCTTGATGTGGCGGAGTCTTGTACTCCTGGAGGAGTTGACTGAGCGGCAAAAAGTCATCATCAGGATCCTGAGACACTACCACACAACCCCTCATCCCAGCACACTGGACCAAGACCCAATGTTAAAAAAGGCTCTCATGAATCATCTCCTGTCCTTAAATCATGTTCCTCCACCATCACAAGACATCACCTCCAGTTCTATTGGACCTCGTCATGAAATGTTCATGGTACCTAATCCTTCTGGTTCTAGCAAACGTATCATTAACAAAGAAGAACGTCCAAATACTCCTCCA
>MKYO02012009.1:216673-257805 GCA_002013955.2 Citrus medica | reverse complement strand
TATCCCTACTTTACTTTATTAAAGTTTGAATAGTTGTTTTCTTTATGAAAAGATGAGGGTCCTGTCTCACTTTTCTAAGTTTGGCTTTATCTCGTTGTAATCCCTATATAAGGGCACCTCCTCGTAGTTTATGACTAAGTTGGAAACGGTTTGAATTAAGTTGGCTTTTCAATTTTCTCTTCTACATGTCTCTCAAAATGAATTTGTTCAAAACCAAGTTAGTATGCTCTACACTTGCCTTTGTATAAAGGATCCTGTGTATCAGAGCTCCATAGAACTTAAGAAAGAGGAGTTTAGAGACATTGATAAGAGAACACTCAATATATTGCTTAAAGCTAACCTCTGCTCTGAACGAGGAGGAAGCGCCCTTATATAGGGATTATAACGGGAAAAAGCCAAAAATAGAAAAGTGAGACAGGACCCTCATCTTTTCATAAAGCAAACAACTATTCAAACTTTAATAAAGTAAAGTAGGGATAGGACCCTCTAACTTTATCTTTTACATAAAAAGACAAGACATAAAAGCAAAAGCTAAAAATAAAAGCTACTTTAATAAAGTAAAGTAGGGACAAGACCCCATAACTTTATCTTTTTCATGAAAAGACAAGACATAAAAGCAAAAGCTACTTTAATAAAGTAAAGTAGGATAAGGACATGCGGCGGAAATTACGGAGAGGATAGATTCATCCCATAATCGTCTGAGCTGGAGCTGGATTCAAATCTATGATAGTTGACGCAGCTTTTGTGACAGTTGGCTCAATGAGGTTAACAGAACAGGGTGCACTGTTCAAGATAAGTGGGGCCATCATACTGAGGACATCGTTTTGCGTGGACAATCCCAGGAATACAGAGAGGTCTTAATTGGGATGGCGGATGAGTGATAATGTGCTCAGATTGAGATATGACTCTTGAGGACTGGCCGTGTTCTTGATGTGGCGGAGTCTTGTACTCCTGGAGGAGTTGACTGAGCGGTAAAAAGTCATCATCAGGATCCTAAGACACTACCACACAACCCCTCATCCCAGCACACTGGACCAAGACCCAATGTTAAAAAAGGCTCTCATGAATCATCTCCTGTCCTTAAATCATGTTCCTCCACCATTACAAGACATCACCTCCAGTTCTATTGGACCTCGTCATGAAATGTTCATGGTACCTAATCCTTCTGGTTCTAGCAAACGTATCATTAACAAAGAAGAACGTCCAAATACTCCTCCACAGATTTACTACCAGGATTCCCAAGATCCTGAGGATGACTTTTTACCGCTCAGTCAACTCCTCCAGGAGTTTCAGACTCCACCCCAACAAGAACAAGGCCAGTCATCAAGAATCATTTCACAATCTGAGCCCATCATCACTCATCCGCCATCCCAATGTAGATCTCTCTGCATTCCCGGGATTATCCATGCAAAAGGATGTCCTCAGTATGATGGCCCCACTTATCTAGAACAGTGCACCCTGTTCTGTGAACCTCATGGAGCCAACTGTCACAAAAGCTGCGTCAACTATCATAGATTTGAATCCAGCTCCAGCTCAGATGATTACGGGATGAATCTATCCTCTCCGTAATTTCCACCGCATGTCCTTATACTACTTTACTTTATTAAAGTAGCTTTTGCTTTTATGACTTTTCTTTTTATGAAAAAGATAAAGTTAGAGGGTCCTATCCCTACTTTACTTTATTAAAGTAGCTTTTGCTTTTAGCTTTTGCTTTTATGTCTTGTCTTTTTTTGTAAAAGATAAAGTTAGAGGGTCCTATCCCTACTTTACTTTATTAAAGTTTGAATAATTGTTTTCTTTATGAAAAGATGAGGGTCTTGTCTCATTTTTCTAAGTTTGGCTTTATCTCGTTGTAATCCCTATATAAGGGCACCTCCTCGTAGTTTATGACTAAGTTGGAAACGGTTTGAATTAAGTTGGCTTTTCAATATTCTCTTCTACATGTCTCTCTAAACTTCTCTTTCTTCAGTTTGATGGAGCTCTGAAATAGATAAGAAAAGGAATAAGGAAAATTTAAAAAACGAATTTGTTCAAAACCAAGTTAGTATGCTCTACACTTGCCTTTGTATAAAGGATCCTGTGTATCAGAGTTCCATAGAACTTAAGAAAGAGGAGTTTAGAGAGACATGGATAAGAGAACACTCAATATATTGCTTAAAGCTAACCTGTGCTCTGAACGAGGAGGAAGCGCCCTTATATAGGGATTATAACGGGAAAAAGCCAAAAGTAGAAAAGTGAGACAGGACCCTCATCTTTTCATAAAGCAAACAACTATTCAAACTTTAATAAAGTAAAGTAGGGATAGGACCCTCTAACTTTATCTTTTACATAAAAAGACAAGACATAAAAGCAAAAGCTACTTTAATAAAGTAAAGTAGGTACAGGACCCCCTAACTTTATCTTTTACATAAAAAGACAAGACATAAAAGCATAACATGACAAAGCCAAAAGCAAAGCATAACATGACAAAACCAAAAGTAGGATAAGGACATGCGGCGAAAATTACGGAGAGGATAGATTCATCCCGTAATCATCTGAGCTGGAGCTGGATTCAAATCTGCGATAGTTGACGCAGCTTTTGTGACAGTTGGCTCCATGAGGTTCACAGAACAGGGTGCACTGTTCTAGATAAGTGGGGCCATCATACTGAGGACATCCTTTTGCATGGACAATCCCGGGAATGCAGAGAGATCTGCATTGGGATGGCGGATGAGTGATAATGGGCTCAGATTGCGATATGACTCTTGATGACTGGCCTTGTTCTGGTTGGATTGGAGTCTGATACTCTCGGAGGAGTTGACTGAGCGGTAGAAAGTCATCCTCAGGATCCTGGGAATCCTGGTAGTAAATCTGTGGAGGACTAGTTGGACGTTCTTCTTTGATAATGATACCTTTGCTGGAACCAGAAGGATTAGGTACCATGAACATTTCATGACGAGGTCCAATAGAACTGGAGATGATGTCTTGTGGAGGTGGAGGAACATGGTTTAAAGACAGGAGATGATTCATGAGGGCTTTTTTAAACATGGGGTCTTGGTCCAGTGTGCTGGGATGAGGGGTTGTGTGGTAGTGGCTGATTTGTGGTTGAGCAAAGAAGGCGGCTGTTTCTGGGTGACAGAAATATGGTCGGTGGACTATGAACACTGATGTGAATTTTTCAGCTTCATGAGAAGGGATGGTGGAGAGACGATGGTTGTGACTAAGCTGCTGGAGTAGGGATCTCCATTGAGGAATAGGAGAGAACTACTCTAACAGAGTGCATAACAGAGAAGTAGCCTTGGAAGGATTATTGAGGGTGTTGAGAGTATAGGCTAAGGGGATGATTAATTGAGTTGCATGGAGTACAGTTAAGCACCAAAAATACCAGAGTTCATCTTCACTGATATCCCTGACAGAGGGGATGAAGAATCCTGTAAGGAAGAGATTCTCGGGATGAAAGGTGAGGAACTGGTTGTGAGGGTTTTCTTCAAGGAAGAAAGCTTTCATGTAGTAGCGGAAAAGAAATTGTTTAGCAAACTCCTGAAGACGGTAGAGGGAAGGAAAAGTTTGTACAGGCCTGGGGAAGGTCTTTTGGGTGAGAGCCTTAGAAGGCAGAGAGGTAGCAGTAGATCTAGTAGCCATGAAGATCGGGAAGACTGGGGAAGTGTAGAAGATTGGAGAGGCAGGTTTCTGAATGCGGGATAGGAAATCTGGAATGAGGTTCTTTTGTCCTTTTATATGTTCAACATCAAATTCATATCGGGAAAACCATTCCTGTAACCGAAGTAACTGGCTGTTGGGAATCGTTTTACCTTTAAACTGTAGGACTTTAGGGAAAGAGGAATTATCCAATCTGATCAGGAATCTGTGGCCAAGGAGGTGGTATTCAAACTTTTTGATGCCGTTTTTTACGGCAAGGATCTCCTTGTATATTGTGTGATAGTGCTGTTGGGCTGTACTAAAATGTCCACTAGCATATCCGATTAGATATTCCTTTTTGTCAATCTGTTCAAGCAATAGGGCTCCCCATGATGTGTCTGAAGCATCGGTCTGTAGGATACGTTTGCTATCTGTCATGATCTTGAGTTTTGGTGGATTCTGGGCTATCTGCTTTAGCTGCTGGACAGCTGTAGTGTGACTGGAATCCCAAGAGATAGGATTCTTTTTTAGTAAAGCAGAGAGTATACTTGTCTGCTGGTCCACATGAGGCAGGAAATCACGGATGTAGTTGATGATGCCAAGGAACTGTTGGACTTGTTTCTTTGTGAAATCCTTATCTGGAAAGTGGAGTAATTCTTGTGCAATGTGGAGGCTGATAGAATCCATTCTTTATCTGCATACCGAGATATTATACGGTATCTATGGCAATTGTACTCTTTTTGTCGGAAAGCATAATACCTATTGATCTACGATATCATGGAACTGTTGGAGTAAAACTTGATGTTCTTCTGGAGTACCTGAAAACAGAAGCAAATCGTCAATATAAACAAGGGTATGGTAAAGGATGGGCTAGAAGATTTGGGTCATGGCTTTTTGGAAAATGGATGGTGCGGTTTTGAGACCAAAGGGAAGAACGGTCCATTGGTAATGGGCGTTTGGGATACAGAATGCAGTTTTATAACGTTCAGCAGGGTCAATACCCAGCTGCCAAAACCCAGACTTTAAGTCAAACTTAGAAAATATTCTGGCATTTTGGAGGTAGGTAAAGATGGAATTTCGCCGAGGTAAAGGAAATTTATCATCCTGTAAAAACTGGTTTAAAGGCTGATAATCAATGACAAGACGCTTTTTACCCCGTAACGTTTCAGCACGTTTATTAACATAAAAGGCTTGGCAGGCCCACGGAGAAGTTGTGGGCTCAATGAGGCCTTGGGCGAGGAACTCTGCACATTCTGTTTGGGCTAACTTAAGCTCAGAAGGAGGCATACCCGGATGGGTTGCTTTGGTAGGATTGAGGTCTTCATTAAGCTTAAAAGGAAGCTTAACGAAATGGGCTGGATTTTTCCACAGAGGACTGGGATGGTCAAAGGCCATATGGTTTGGAGGACAAAACCTTAGTAACTGGGCCGAAATAGACTGATAATCAGGAGGAGACTGGGCCAAATGATAGAGTTTGAGCTGGTCTGTGTATGGTTGGAACATGGACTGGAATCTGAGACCAGTAGGGAGGACTTGAATCTTTTGGGCTTGGAACAGGATATCAAACCCAAGAAGAAGATCTTTGTCAGGTAGGCTAGACCCAATAACATGGGTCCAAACTGTGAGCTTTGGGAACAGCTGAATTCCAATTCTAGACTTGGTGCGGAGCTTTGTAGAAAACAATTTTCCACTAGCAGCATGGAAATGATTTTCATTTGAAATCCAGGCTTCAGGCGGCAAAATAGCAGGGTTTAAAATACTGCGATGAGCGCTAGTATCTATGAAGGCAATAACAGGAATGGGCCGACTGTATTTGGATAACAGGATTTGGATTTTGACGGAAGGAATGGGTTGAACTGACAATTGAGTGGAGGATGAAGGTACTGACTGGATGTGGAAGACAGGGGAATAGTCTTCTGGTTCAGTAGATGAAGTTGAATCTGAATCTGAATCAGAAGTGCCAAGGGCAAAAACTGTATCCTGGTCAGGACTTTCTTGTTCAGAGTATAGAAACTCAATTTGGTCAGTATCAGGAGAGAACTGATGTAAGGACTGAAGCTGTTGAACTAAGCGTTGAGACCGCTTAGGGTTCTTAGGACAATCTTTAGCAAAGTGTCTGAGCTTTTTGCAAATGAAGCATTTGCTCTTTTTTCTGCGTCTGTCAAGGATCTCAGAAGGTTCTCGTCTTCTGAAATACCGAATCTTTTTGTGACGCCAAGGGAATGGGCGTGATTGTGAAGCTCTGGAAGACCGCTTATGAAATCAGACTTTATGGTGTTTCTTCTTGGAGGGACAAGTACAATTCTGAGAATCTTTGCACTTGATTTCCAAGTAAGGTTTCTTGCAGGCGGTTCGGAAACCTTCTTTGTCTTTCATGAGGTTTCAGAAGAATTTCTTCTGATCATAGAGGTAATAAAGAGACACTAAAGCCAGCTGGAAAATATGGCCAAGAGAAAGATTGTTGATGTCGAGCTGGGCATTAACAACCTGGCGACGAATTTCAGGTTGTAATTCTTCAGGCAAAGAACACAAGAAAACATGCTTGAGAGTGTGGTCATTGATACCACCAATTTTATGGAATTGAGTATACATGCGCTTGAAATGGTAATGCAGATCAGATCGTTGCATGGAGCAACATTTCATATGGAGATATTCTTTGCGAGCAGTGGCAAAGATAGCTGCAGGTTCTCCAAGAAACTGGGAATGAATGCCCATAAGAGCAGCAGAGATAGTAGGATGCTCGAGATACTGCAATTGTCTGTAGTGTCCGAAACTGTCAAACCAATCACGGAGTGATCCAGTAAACCGGGGGACAAATTCTTTAAGGACTACAGAGAGTTCTGCATCAGGTTTAATCATCTGTAAATCTAACCAGGCATAGAGTTCCTAGAGACGTTCACGCCACCGAGCCGGTGGAGGATCATCAAAGGTAAACCATGGTCCATTGCCAGAGGTGACTTTAGATCGAACTCTTTGAGGAGGATTAGGGTTGTCTCCTTCATTTTCTCTTTCAACATCGGAAGGAATGTCAACATAGGGTTGGCCAGGCTCCCTAGGAGGGGGATCAGTAGTGGTAGAATCAACATGATCCGCCATAAGAAGACGGGAAATATCAGTCAAGTGTTGTTGGGAATCATCTGAACTGAAACTATTGGGCTCAGAAGTCTTAGTGATAGAATCAAAGGTTTCTACTGAGTCGGAGGGACTGGATTCTTCTGAGGAGCTATCATTCTGGTCAAGTTCTGGTTCAGTGATAAGGTAATTCTCAGCAGGCTTCTTTTGTTCGGCTTTAGAAGGAGATTCTGTAAATGGAGGTAAGGCTGAGGTAGATAGAAGGTCAGGAAATACTGGTTCATGTATTTGAAGGGGGTTTTGGATAGCGTCTGAATACATAGGACGAACTGGAGGAGGGATAGGCACTGTAGGAGGTGGAGCAGGTCGGCGAGGAGGTCGAGGTTTAGGTTTTGCAGGTTGAGGGTTGAAGTGATAGGTCATGGGAAAGACTCTCTCAGGAGGATAATCCCTTGGAGTAGGAGGGAAAAAGGACCCGAGAGGGTGATATGGTTCGGTAGGAAAATATGATGGTGGAGCAGTGTGAACTGCCTGACGTCGTTGATTGTCAGCATCAATTCTGGCAATTTCAGCTTGAAGTTGTCTGATTTTTTGCTATTTCCGAGTGAATTCATAAGAATTATCACCACGGGCAATCATAGCTCGAAGGTCACGGTCAAGCTGTGCAACCCTAGCATGAAAACTATTGTATAAATTGGTCAACTGGTCGGAGAGGGAAGTAACCCTTGTGTTGACAGCAGAGGATTTATGAGCAAGTTGATCAACTTTAGAGTGCAAGGAAGTGAGAGAAGCATTCTGGACTCTGGCATTTTGAGTTTGCTAGTTAAGAACTGCTTCAAAAGGCTTGGGTTCTTCAAGATGTCCACTAGAGGAAATAGGAGAGTTGACAAATGGTTTGCTCCAGACCTGGTGCTTTGGATCTGAGCGTTTCTCAAGAGGCGGGTACTCAGAGCTATAATATGAGGCGGAGGCAGAGGCAGATGAGAACATCATGCAGGACACTACAGGAGGGGGAGGCAGGATACCAGCCAAGGAACAAACTAGTTTGCATGATCTGGGCTGATGTTTCTGGATCCACTGAAGGCCTTTGTTGTAGATTGGCAAAGGAGGTGGATAATCGGGTTTATCATCATCATCTTCGGGCAGGTATAATTTGCAGGCAGGATAGATAATTTTCTTCTTTTTCTGTCTGGAAGAATAATCATCCTCATCATCATTACATGGACAGCCGGGATCACATCAGCCAGAGCCGGGAACGTCCCATAAGAAATGGCCATCGATTTTGTCTGGGTAGATAGGAGTACCTTGAGAGGTGAAGGACATAATGGGTAAGGGCTTCCCAGAAGGAAGAATTTTTTGAATGATGTCAACAGGTTGAACCATAGAATAGGTAAAGGATAATCGGGGAGGTTCCGTAGGAGTAGAGGGAGGAGGTTTGAACTGAAGACGAACATAGCCATCAGGTCGTTTCTCATACATGGGTTCAGAGGTTTGAACAGGAATGGTGTTTTGATGGAAATGCTCATAGTTGGTTATCCACTCAAGAGGCATGATCTTGAGAAGATCAGCACGAGGGATCTGTCGTGGGATCTGGATAATGGTGGGGATGTCTGGAGATTCAGCAAGGATCATGAGTGTGTCTGAACTGAGATCTGGAGGTGTGGGAAGGATAAGAGAGTGGTTCTGAAGTCTGTAAACCAACTGATGATGGATGGTAGCAATCTTGGCACTAGAGACTTGTTCAGCTCCTTGGATCTGAACTTGGATCTTTAAGAAAGTGGAAAGATTGGGGTCATCAAGGGAAAGATTGAAGTTGGGATAGACAGTGAGAACAACATTGCCAGCATGCAGGGTAGTGAGGACAGTACCAATGGTAGCCTGCTCATATTGTTTGAATCGGGTGTCAAGGAGTGCAATACGGGCTCTGACGGGAAGACCTTTTCGCCCATGGAGGGTGAGAATAAGGCGAACACCACCGAGATGAAAGTGAGTGTATCGTTGCTGTTTCCAGTGGGAAATGAGCTCAGGGGAAATTTCTAAAGTGACATACTATTCAGCAGAAGTAGATTGGAGGGAACATTGATCAAGAGATGAAGACTGTATGTACTCTTTAGGAGTAGAACGAGAAGTACTAATAAGAGAACGAATGGAACGAGTGAAACGAGAAGGACGTTGATACAACTGGTAAGGATTAACAAGAGGAAGAGAAGACTCATTTACTTGGGCAGAATCTGGGATATAGGAATACTCAACAAGACTCTCTATTTTAGACGTAGTATGCTTAGTAACAGTTTTTGGAAGGGACATGGATGAAGATAATTGAACTGGATTTTGGGAAGAAGATGGCATGGTTATAAAGCTCTTAAGTTCTTTGGAGATGAAGCAAACTTAAATCAGAATAAGGAATTTTTCAAGCTAGGTTATACAACCCTAAAACAGCTCTCCTTAGCTGAAAACGGGTACCAAACCAGATAAGAAAACAGCTAAAGATCGTCTTAAGTGTTCTGATACACAGGATCCTTTATACAAAGGCAAGTGTAGAGCATACTAACTTGGTTTTGAACAAATTCATTTTTTAAAACCTTCCTGATTCAATTATACCAAAATCATTGATCAATGTTCCCATACTTTAAATCAAACTTAGAAAATATTCTGGCATTTTGGAGGTAGGTAAAGAAGGAATTTCTCCGAGGTAAAGGAAATTTATCATCCTGTAAAAACTATTTCAAAGGCTGATAATCAATGACAAGGCGCTTTTACCCCGTAACGTTTCAGCACGTTTGTTAACATAAAAGGCTTGACAGGCCCACGGAGAAGCTGTGGGCTCAATGAGGCCTTGAGCGAGTAACTCTGCACATTTTTTTTGGGCTAACTTAAGCTCAGAAGGAGGCATACCCGAATGGGTTGCTTTGGTAGGATTGAGGTCTTCATTAAGCTTAAAAGGAAGCTTAACGAAATGGGTTGGATTTTTCCACAGAGGACTGGGATGGTCAAAGGCCATATGGTTTGGAGGACAAAACCTTAGTAACTGGGCCGAAATATACTGATAATCAGGAGGAGATTGGGCCAAATGATAGAGCTTGAGCTGGTCGGTGTATGGTTGGAACATGGACTGGAATTTGAGACCAGTTGGGAGGACTTGAATCTTTTGAGCTTGGAATAGGATATTAAACCCAAGAAGGAGATCTTTGTTAGATAGGCTAGACCCAATAACATGGGTCCAAACTGTGAGCTTTGGGAACAACTGAATTCCAACTCTAGACTTGGTGCGAAGCTTTGTAGAAAACAATTTTCCACTAGCAGCGCGGAAATGATTTTCATTTGAAATCCAGGGTTCAGGCGGCAAAATAGTAGGGTTTAAAATATTGCGCTGAGCGCCAGTATCTATGAAGGCAATAGCAGGAACGGGCTGACTGTATTTGGATTTTGACAGAAGGAATGGGTTGAACTGAGAATTGAGTGGAAGATGAAGGTACTGACTGGATGTAGAAGACAGGGGAATAGTCTTCTGGTTCAGTAGATAAAGCTGAATCGGAATCTGAATCAGAAGTGCCAAGGGCAAAAACTGTATCCTGGTCAGGACTATCTTGTTCAGAGTATAAAAACTCAATTTGTTCAGTATCAGGAGAAAACTGATGTAAGGACTGAAGCTGTTGAACTAAGCGTTGAGACCGCTTAGGGTTCTTAGGGCAATCTTTAGCAAAGTGTCCGAGCTTCTTTCAAATGATGCATCTGCTCTTTTTTCTTTGTCGGTCAAGGATCTCAGAAGGTTCTCGTCTTTTGAAATACCGAATCTTTTTGTGACGCCTAGGGAATGGGCGTGACTGTGAAGATCTACAAGGCCTTTTGTGAAATCTGACTTTATGGTGTTTCTTCTTGGAGGGACAAGTACAATTCTTAGAGTCTTTGCACTTGATTTCCAAGTAGGGTTTCTTGCAGGCGGTTCGAAAACCTTCTTTGTTTTTCATGAGGTTTCGGAAGAATTTTTTCTGATCACAGAGGTAATCAAGAGATACTAAAGCCAGCTGGAAAATACGGCCAAGAGAAAGATTATTGATTTCAAGCTGGGTGTTAGCAACCTGGCGATGGATTTCAGGTTGTAATTCTTCAGGCAAAGAAGACAAGACGACATGCTTGAGGGTGTGGTCATTCATACCACCAATTTTATGGAATATAGTAGACATGCGCTTGAAATGGTAATGCAGGTCAGAGCGTTGCATCGAACAACATCTCATTTGTAAATATTCTTTGCGATCAGTGGCAAAGATAGCTTCAGGTTCTCCAAGAAACTAAGAATGAATATCCATGAGAGCAGCAGAGACAGTAGGATGCTGAAGATACTGTAATTGTACTGTCAAACCAATCACGGAGAGATCCAGTAAACCGGGAGGCAAATTCCTTAAGGACTGCAGAGAGTTTTGCACCAGGTTTAACCATTTGTAAATCTAACCAGGCAGAAAGTTCCTGGAGACATTTACGCCACCGAGCCGGTGGAAGATCATCAAAGGTAAACCATGACCTCGTCATGAAATGTTCATGGCACCTAATCCTTCTGGTTCCAACAAAGGTATCATTCTCAAAGAGGAACGTCCAAATACTCCCTGTCGTGGGATCTGGATAATGGTGGGGATGTCTGGAGAGTCAGCAAGGATACAACCAATTTAATCATTTCCCACTTGATGGGTAGGAAATGATTGGTATAATTCAGAGCCTTTTTAATTCAGAGAAATAGCCTTGGAACAGGTCGTCGAGGAGGTCGAGGTTTAGGTTTTGCAGGTTGAGGATTCAAGTGGTAGGTCATGGGAAAGACTTTCTCAGGAGGATAATCCCTTGGAGTAGTAGGGAAAAAGGACCCGAGAGGGTGATATGGTTCTGTGGGACTCTTGGAGGAGGGTTAGAGCTGTCTCCTTCAAGTTCTTCTTCAACATCGGAAGGAATGTCAACATATGGTTGGCCAGGCTCCCTAGGAGGGGGATCAGTAGTGGTAGACTCAGCACGGTCCGCCATAAGAAGACGGGAAATATCTGTCAGGGGTTGCTCTGATCATAAAGTACGTGGCGTTGTGGCCCTTAGGTACAGTCATCAAAATCCTTTTAAAACATTTTTCTCTCGGATTATATAACCCAAAACAGACTTTCCTTCGAGTCTAAAACAGGGTACCAAACCAGATAAGAAATGGTCAAAAGGTTTCTGATGCACAGGATCCTTACTAGAAGGCAAGTGCAGAGCATACTTCCTTAGGTTTTGCAAACTGAACAAATTTAATCCTTTATTCTTTTTCTTTCTTAGAACTTCATTTGCAGAGAGAGAAAGGGAAGTTAGAAAGACATGGTTGAAGAAAACACGAAAGTTTTATTAACTTATGGAGGTATATCTTACAATGGAGGCGAGAATTCTCTTATAAAGAGTTCTCGAGGAGATAGGACAGGACCCTATCTTTTCAAAAGTAAAAGCAAAAGATACATCATGACACAACTTTAATTATTAAAAAAGACAAAAGAGGCTTTAATAATTAAAGCATGACTTTGACAAAAGCAAAAGCTTAAAGTAAAAGCAAACTGTAATAATTATACAAGACAAAAGCATAAAGCAAAAGCATAATTATTACAACAAGACAAGACATAAAGTAAAACATTATTGCATCAGGACAAACAACTTTATGGGGAGTGGAGATTCATGTACTCGTCTCCAGATGAGCTTTCAGTTTCATATGAGTTGTCAAAGTTGCTTTTTCGGGAAAAAGTTTTGGAGAGCTTTGGATTCTTCCAAGTGGGGCCATGGTAGCGTGAGTATGGAGAATCACGTTTGGGTCCTGGCAAGGGACCAGGTGTTTGAGTGGCTTTGTCTGCTGTTGTGGGTTTGTGTGGTTGTGGAGGTAGTTGGGATGAGGATCCTGGCTCATGCATGGTAGGTTGTGGGAACTGTTGGAGATGCTGGCTGAGAGGAAGGAATTCTTCCCATGGGTCTTGTGAGTCCTGAAAAAGGAAGTCAGTGTAGTCTGGCCGTTCTTCTTTAATGATGATGCCGGTGGACTTAGGCTTAGATATGGCAGATGGAGTGGGTATCATGATGAGGTCATGTTGAGGACCTAAGGAGGTGTGGAAGATGTCCTTATGTGGCGGAGTTTGGTGGTTGAGTTGGTAAAGGTAGTTGTGCAGGGTGGACTGTATTTCATTTTCAATTACAGCTATATGTGGTGCAGTGAACCATTCATATACCTGATCTTGAGTCCAAAAGAGGTTTGTGTCTGGATGTTGAAAGTATGGCCTGTGAATAATAAAGACTGATGTGAACATTTGTGCTTCAGAGGCAGGCATACGGTCAAGGTTGTGAACCTGTGAGAGTTGTTGTAACTTTTTTCTCCACCATGGAATGGGGGAGAACCATTCAAGCAATGTCCAGGTAAGAGAGGTTGCTTTGTCTGGATTGAGGAGATGATCCAAAGTGGGAGCAATGTGTAGAACTAACTTGGTGGCATAAAGGACAATTAGACACCAAATATACCATAACACATCTTCAGTGGTTTCTTTGGTTGGATCAAGGGTTAAACCTGTAAGAAACAGATTTTCAGGGTGGAAGGTAGAAAAGGGAAAGGGTTCTGCGACAAGGTAGGCTTTTATGAAGAAGCGAAAGAGAGCTTTTTTGGCAAATTCTTGGATGGCAAAGACAGAAGAGAGGTTTTTGTTGAAAGGAAAGGTTTTCTTCGTAATGGCTTCAGGTGGGAGTGAAGTAGCCATGGAGATGATAGGAAAATGGTAGGTGGTGAAAAACACGGTAGGAGGGTGTTCTGGTTTTGAAAGTCTGGATAGCATATCATGGATGAGATTCTAGAACCCCTTTATATGCTTGACGGAAAAGTCGGATTTAGAAAACCAATCTTTTAATCTGAGTAACACTTTTTCAGGAACAATTTTACCTTTGAAATTAAAGATATTGGGGAAGGTTGAACTGTCCATTCGGATGAGAAAATGGTGTCCAATCAGATGATACTCAAACTTCTTGATGCCATGCTTTACCGCTAAAATCTCTTTGAAGATGTTGTGGTAGTGCTTCTGTGTGTCAGAAAAATGTCCACTAGCATAAGCGATAAAGTGTTCTTTTCCGTTGAGCTCTTCGAGGAGGATGGCACCCCATGAGTCATCACTTGCATCTTTCTGCAATATATGTCGTCCATCAGTAATCAACTTTAAAGGAGGCGGATTTTGCGCGATCTGCTTTAGGGTAGTGACAGCAGTTGTGTGGTCAGCATTCCACTCTGGGGGCTTCTTTTTCAATAAAGCCGAAAGATGATGAGTGTAATGATCCACATGTGGGATGAAATCACGGATGTAATTGATAATGCCGAGAAACTGTTGAATTTGCCTTTTGGAAAGTTGCTGATCTGGAAAGTGAAGCAATTCTTGGGCAATGTGCTTTCCTGGCTGGTAGTGTCCATCTTTTATGAGCATACCAAGGAATTCAATATTATCTGTAGCAATGGTGCTTTTCTTGGCCGATAACATGATTCCATGATTTTGGATAAGATCATAGAATTGAGTTAACAGCTGGCGATGTTCATCATGTGAGCCTGAAAAAAGCAAGATATCATCAATGTAAATCAATGCATGATGCAAAATAGGTTGGAAGATTTGGATCATGGATTTTTGGAAAATGGAAGGGGCAGTTTTGAGACCAAAGGGTAGAACTGTCCATTGGAAATGAGCATTGGGAATACAAAAAGCGGTTTTGTAACGTTCTGAGGGTTCAATGCCTAGTTGCCAAAAACCAGATTTTAGATCGAATTTTGAAAAGATCTGGGCATTTTTGAGAAAAGTAAACATGCTTTGTCGGCGAGGCAAAGGGAATTTGTCATCTTGTAAAAACATGTTTAATGGCTGGTAGTCAATGACTAGGCGTTTCTTTCCTCGGACAATTTCAGAATGCTTTTCAACATAAAAGGCTTGGCAAGCCCATTGAGAACTTGTGGGCTCAATTAGACCTTGGGCTAAGAGTTGGGAACATTCTTGTTGGGATAGGAGTAAGTCAGAAGGACTCATTCCTGGATGGGTGGCTTTGGTTGGGTTAATATCTTCATTTAGTTTGTAAGGTAACTTAATGAAGAAATCTGGATTTTTCCATAATAGGTTTGGATGGGTGAACTCAGAATGGGACTCTGGACAGGAACTCAAAAGTTTGGATGAAATATTCTGGTAAGACTGGGGAGTTTCAGACAAATTGTAGAGTTTCAGAATCTCGGTGAAGGGTTTGAACATGTACTTGACTCGGATTCCAGTGGGAATGATTTGAAGGTGTTTGATTTGGTGAAGGATGTCAAAACCTAACAAGATATCCTTATTAGGAAGAGTAGAACCAATAACCTTGGTCCAAATGACACAGTTTGGGAAGATTTGAATACCAATGGGTTTTTTGGTAATCAAAGAGGTGGTAAAGAGTTTGCCATTGACAGCTTTCAAATGTTCTTCAGACTTGGTCCAGTACTCTGAGGAAAGGAGTTGAGGGTTTAACATGCTTCTTTGGGCACCGGTATCGATAAGGTCGATAGCTGGAATGGGCCGTTGGAATTTGGAAGGTAGGATGTGGAGTTTGATGGAGGGAATATGAACAGTAGTGTCCAGGGACAATAACTGTTGATGGAAAATGACTTGGGACTGGTCACTATCTGAGTCATCAGAGGAGTGTTGAAGTGCGAACACTGTTTCATCATTGGGTTCATCTTGTTCAGAGAAATAGAATTCCAGTTCATCCTTGTCTGGAGAGTAGTCGGTAGTGGCTTGAAGATGCTCAACTAGCCGGATGGATTTTTCTCTTTTGTTGGGACAATCTTTCGCATAGTGGCCTTTTTTCTTATAGATAAAACATCTGCTTAATTTTCTTCGTTGGAGGTCTCGTGAAGAGGATGATTTCTTTCGGAAGAATCTGTAAGGCTTTCTGGATCTGCGAGGTCTGGACGAAAATTCTGGGGTTTTGAATTTCCGAAAATGCCTTTTCTTCTTAGAACTGCAATCACAATCTTTTTTCTTTTTGCATTTGATCTGTAAGTAAGGCTTTTTGCAAGCACTCCGGAATGGTTCTTTGTCTTTCAAGAGTTCTTTGAAGAATTGTTTCTGCTCGCAAAGTTTGTCGAGACAGGTTTTGGCAAGCTGGAAGATTTTGCCAAGAGAGATGTTGTCAAGGGAAAGGTTGGATGCTGTGAGTTGTCGCTGTATGTCTGGTTGGAGTTCTTCTGGAAGGGAAGCCAGAAAGACATGCTTTAATGTCGGTTCATTGAATCCATTAAGCTTGTAAAACAGCAAAGACATGCGTTTGTAATGGAAATCAAGATCCTTAGCATTGAGGGAGCAGCATTTCATGTTGAGATAATCTCGTCTCGCAGCTTCAAAAACTGCAGAAGGATCGCCAAGGAATTGATCATGGAGAACAGCAAGAGCACTTGAAACTTCTGGGAGATCAACAAACTGTAACTGGCGATATTGTCCTAACGAATCAAACCAATCTCTTAGAGCACCCGTAAAACGAGTAGCAAATTCTCTAAGGACTGATTGAGTTGTGGCTCCTGGTCTTAGCATTTGGAGGTCAATCCAGGCAGACATTTCAGTAAGTCTGTCACGCCATTTATGAGATGGAAGATCATCAAATGTGAACCATGGACCATTTGACGATTTTTGACTGGGTGGATTGGGCTGGGCCTGAGCTGGAGAAGGTTGGTTTGTGGCAGAAGATTCAGGTATTTCTTCGTCAACTTCAGAGGGAATATCAACATATGGTTCTGTATGAGAGGTTTGACCAGGGTGATCAGGTTGAGCCATCAAGATTTTGGTGATATCAGCATAGGACTTTTCAGAGTCACTGGTGGATGCTGAAGATTCAGTGTCGGTCTCGGTATGGCTATCTGAAACAGCTAGATTTGAATCAGAAGTTTGATCATCTATAGTAGATGAATGGGTGACTGTGTGAGCAGTAAACTGATGCATGAGTTCTTTATCCTTGGATTGGGTAGGAGGTTGGGAGATAGTTGGTGGTGGAACATATGGTGATGCTGGTGTAGAATGACTAGGAATAGAAATAGAGGTTTGAGGGAATGGGACAGGTTGTGGGTGAGGTTTAGACTTTGGTTTAGGTGTAGGAGGTGGTGGTAAAGGATTGTTTCTAAAAAGAGTATGAGTCGTGCCAAATAACTTGGAAGGGTCATACTGTTTAATAAGAGATAGCATAGAGGCAAAAGGATGATAAGTGGGGTCGATGGAAGGGATAGGAGGTGATGTGGTAAAAAGGGTAGGTTTTTGTTTTTCAGATTCAATCTGAGCGAGTTCAGCTTTTAAGCGCCTGATTTCCCTTTCTTTTTTATCAAATTCTGGGCCATAGTATCTCTGGGCAAGCATAGCTCGAAACTCTGAATCGAGTTGACCAATTCGGGTTTGAAGATTTTGGTGAATCTACTGCATCTGGGTAGCAATAGAGTCAACTTTGTCTCAATCTGTTCAGTTCGCAAACTGATTTTTTCAACTTTTGAATTGAGATGCACCAAAGTGTCATTTTGTGCCCTAGCATTTTGAGTTTGCCAGTTGAGGACAGATTCAAAAGGTTTGGGTGGCTCAAGGTGGCCAGTGGAGGTAATAGATGAAGGGATAAAGGGTTTGGACACAACATTTCGGTGGGGATCTGTGTGAGGTTCTAAAAGAGGAAAGGAAGAAGAGGAATCTGAAGAGGTAGAGGAAACATCATGCAAGCCAGTGGTTGGACAATAGGTGTTGGGTTTGGGAGTGGTAATGGAATTTCATATTTGCAATGTTTTGCAATCCATTTAAGCTCTTTTCGGTAAATGGGTAATGGAGCTGGAGGAGGAGGAGGGTCTTTTGGTAATCGAGGTTCACAATGGTGACATGAGACTAGAGAGTTTTTCTTTTTGGATTTCCTTTTTCTCCTGGTAGAATAACCATCATCTTCTTCCCAATCATTCCAGCAGGGACAATCTGGGTCACACATACCTGAACCAAGGACATCCCATAGGAAATGGACATTGTGTTTGGCTGGATAAACAGGGTAGCCTTCAGAATTAAATCTTATAATGGGCAGATCTTCCTGAGCTGTTTGGACAGCGATGATCATGGAAGAATAAGTAAAGAAAAGCCGAGGAGGCTCTTGTGGAGCACTTGGAGGTGGTTTAAAAGTCATTCGGACTGTGCCATCTTGTCGTCTTTTAAACATGCTTTCAGAAGTCTGAATGGGAGCGGTATTGGTATGGAACTGCTCATAGTTAGAGATCCATTCAAGAGGCATAAGCTTTATGAGCTCATGACGGGGAATCGGTCGCGGGATCTGGATGATTGTGGGGATTTGGTCAGATTCTGCGAACACCATAAGGGTGTCAGAGTGGTGTTCTGGAGTGGATTAGAGTCAGAGGTTTCTACAGAGTCTAAAGGACTAGATTCTTCTAAGGAGCTATCATTCTGGTCAAGTTCTGGTTTAGTATTAAGGTAATTCTCAGCAGGCTTCTTTTGTTCTGTTTTAGAAGGTGATTCTGTAAATGGAGGTAAGGCTGAGGTGGATGGAAGGTCAGGAAGCACTGGTTCGTGTATCTGAAGGGGTTTTTGGATAGCGTCTGAATACATAGGACGAACTGGAGGAGGGATAGACACTGCAGGAGGTGGAACAGGTCGTCTAGGAGGTCGAGGTTTAGGTTTTGCAGGTTGAGGGTTCAAGTGGTAGGTCATGGGAAAGACTTTCTCAGGAGTATAATCCCTTGGAGTAGTAGGGAAAAAGGACCCGAGAGGGTGATATGGTTCTGTGGGAAAATATGATGGTGGAGCAGTGTGAACTGCTTGACGCCGTTGGTTGTCAGCATCAATTCTGGCAATTTCAGCTTGAAGCTGTCTGATTTCTTGCTCTTTCCGAGTGAATTCATAAGAATTATCACCGCGGGCAATCATGGCTCGAAGGTCACGGTCAAGCTGTGCAACCTTAGCATGAAGACTATTGTATAAATTGGTTAACTGGTCTGAAATGGAAGTAACCCTTGTCTCAACAGTAGAGGATCTGTGGGCAATCTGATCAACTTTAGAGTGTAAGGAAGTGAGAGAAGCATTCTGGACTCTGTCATTCTGAGTTTTTCAGTTAAGGACTGCTTCAAAAGGTTTGGGTTCTTCAAGATGTCCAGTGGAGGAAATAAGAGAGTTGACAAATAGTTTGCGCCAGACCTGGTGCTTTTGGTCTGAGGGTTTCTCAAGAGGCAGGTACTCAGAACTATAATATGAGGCTGAGGCAGAAGCTGATGAGAACATCATGCAGGACACCATAGGAGGTGTAGGCAGAATACCAGTAGAGGAACTGACTGGTTTGCATGACCTGAACTGATGTTTCTAGATCCACTGAAGTCCTTTGTTGTAGAGTGGCAAAGGAGGTCGATAATCTGGTTCATCATCATCTTCGGGCACGTATAACTTGCAGGCAGGATAGATAATTTTCTTCTTTTTCTTTCTAGAAGAATGATCATCATGAAGGCAATCCTCATCATCGTCATTACATCGTCATCATCAGCCAGAGTCGGGAACATCCCATAAGAAATGACCATCGATTTTGTCTGGGTAGACAGGAGTACCTTGAGAGGTGAAAGACATAAGGGGTAACAGCTTACCAGAAGGAAGGATTTCTGGAATGATGTCAACAGGTTGAACCATTGAGCAGGTGAAGGATAATCGGGGAGGTTCTACAGGGGCAGAAGGAGGAGGTTTGAACTGAAGGCGAACAGAGCCATCAGGTCGTTTCTCATACATGGGTTCAGAGGTTTGAACGAGAGTCGTGTTTTGATGGAAATGCTCATGGTTGGTTATCCATTCAAGAGGCATGAGCTTGAGAAGATCAGCACGAGGGATCTGTCGTGGGATCTGGATAATTATGGGGATGTCTGGAGATTCAGCAAGGATCATGAGTGTGTCTGAATTGAGATCTGAAAAGGAATAAGGAAATATATAGCGTGTTCTCTTATCCATGTCTCTCTAAACTCCTCTTTCTTAAAATCAGTTGATGCTGCAGGTTCTCCAATAAACTGCTCGTAAATAACTGCAAGAGCGATAAGAATGGTTGTTTGAATAAGTTGGAGTTGTCTGTATTCGCCTAGACTTTCAAACCAATCTCTTAGAGATCCAGTAAATCTGGAATAAAACTCTCGGAGAACATTATGAGATTGTGCATGAGGCCTTGTCATTTGCACATCAATCCATGTAGCAAATTCTTGATGTCGAGCCTGCCATTTGTGATGAGGAATGTCATCAAATGTGAACCATGGTGAAGAAGAAGGTTTGGAAGAATTTTCAAAAACCGGAGGGATTGGTGGAGTCGGTTCTGTTTGTGAGCCTTGGTCATCATTATTATCATCAGAAGATTCTTCAACAACAGGAGTAGATGCACTGGGATCTTCTGTTTTTGTGGCCATTAGAAGACTATAAATATCTGAGACTTCTAAGTCTGAAGAAAGGCAAACTTTCTTCTGAAGTTGAATATGAATCATTGTCTTGAAAATTAATCTGCTGATAATGATATTGGTAAGCTCGAGCTTTGTCTTTCTTTGGAGGTTCAGGAGTTGCTTTAGGAGAGTCTTCTGGAACTTGAAGATCTTCCTTGGGTGGAGGTTTTGAGATTTTGACTCTTGATTTGGCTCTTTTTGGCGAAGTAGGTTGTGGAGGCGGAGCTGAAGGAATATTTGGGTTGGTGGAATGGAGATGGGAAAGACCAAAGAATTGATTGTAAGTTGATTGTTTAGAGGGGGTATAAAAAGGCTGATATGATGTGAATAGTAGTGGTGTTGGGATAGGTATGAACTGGGTTTTAGTGAAAAGGGAAGGTTGTGCCTTGTCAGCATTAATTCTGGCCAATTCTGCCTTTAGCTTTCTAATCTCTGCTTCTTTCTTATTGAATTCTGGACCCCAAATCCGATTGTTTATCATCATTACTTATGTCATTGCTTATGTCATCATTACTTAGAATTAAATATTTTAATACTTAAGGGGCTTGCTAGCTTAAAATAAATTCTACTATATTTAAGTGAGAAAATTGTACCTCACATATTGATTTTTATCTTGAGACATTAACCTGCAAAACAAAGTTAGAAGTCCTCACGAGCACTCCATCATGCGTTTCTCCCCAAGGTACCCACACTCGTGTTTACTGAAATATAGTTGTTACCCCCTTATAAATGACACTCTTTTACTTTTTCCACTTTTAATTTTCTCTTTTAGTTCTTTATTGAACTTAAATGAACTCAATCAAACTCAAATCAAAACTTTAAATAAAGAAAGACAAAGAAAAGCATGGATATTAACACAATAAGGATTGCCCATTTTTTTGTTGAATTGAAGAAAATAGGAATAGGTTACACTTGAATAGCAAGCTATTCTTTAAATTCAATTGATTTTCAGAATTTTCTTTTTTTCTTTTTCTAGCTTTCTTTAGATTTAAATGAGAGAGAACGGAACTTGATGGATTAGGGCAAAGTCAAGCAAAAGAAGTATTAAAGAAGATAGATTTATGGATTTAAACAAAAATTAAGAAACAAGATTATGCAGAATTCGAGAACCTAAATAAATTCAGAATAGATCAAGCCTATTTTAGGACCTCAACTCTATTATCAATTGATGTGAACCTCATAAGGTAAGTGAGATACCCACTCAATGAGGTTCTTTTTTCTGATGATTATTTTGATTCAGATTCAAACAACCATAAAATAAAGACCTTGACCCTTTGTCTATGAAGATAAAAACCAATGGTAGAAGAAATTTAGGCTGACACCGCACTCAAGAAAGAAGAGAAAATTGTTAGTGATTAGTCAAGAAAGAATGCCATAAGATGAAATCTTCATAAGTTAAAAAGAAAGTTCTCATTATTATTATAAACTCTAATGTGAAATTCCCAATAGGCTTACATGGATTAATACGGTTAAATTTTACTAATGGAATAAGGTTTTCCTTATTGTTAATTGTAACCTAAAGGAAAATGGAAATAAAAGATTAAAAGGGAATAAAAGATCTTGTTTCCAAAACAAATTAGGAAACAAATATTTTGCTTGATTTTTCTTCCTAATTGGATAATGTCTTGTTTGTTCTTCATGCAAGTGATTCCCAATCAAATTTAGAAGCTTGAATAATATTGACAAAGCATTGACTATCTAGAATACTTATTTTTGGCAGATTAGTATCTTGGACAAGGCAAGCATTTAAGATGTGCTCAATTGATCCGTTTAACGCTTCCTTCATTTTCTTGGTTCTTGCTCTTGTCATTGGACCTCCATGGATACTCAATGGATCTTGTGAAGCTTTATCAACATGGTTCTCATCATACACTAGTTTCTTTATGTTCACCCAAGTTCAAAGAAGAATAAATAAAATAAAGCATGACATTATTAGATGAACCTAAGTCAACCATAGCTCTTTCAAACCTGATATTACTAATTATGCATGGTATGGTGAAACTTCTAGGATCTTTACATCTGATGGAAGGTTTCTTTGCAAAACAGAAGATATATTCTCACTACACTTATTACCACATTGACTTTAAGCTTGTGTTAGTGCATAGCTGTTTGAGGAACTTTACATAACGGGTACGTGTTTAATAGAATCCAGTAAAGATATGCTCACTTGTAGTTTGCAAAAGGTTTCTAGAATCTTTTTCTCATGCTCATCTTTTTTAGGAAAAGGTACAGAAGGAACATTAGAAAAAATTAGGATCTTACAAGTTATCTCAGGTGCTAAAATTGTCTCTGTAGAAGATGTGGCTTTATCTTTTTCAATAACTAAATCATCTTACTATTCTATCTCATCTTTCTTGTGTTTCCTCGAGTGTTCCCTACTTCTTCAAGTCACAGTACTAGTATTCTCTCTTGGGTTGATCAAGGTTCGAGATGGAAGTCTTATAGATCTTTGTTGATAAGAACCCTATCAAGAACTGATGCAACCCTAATCAATTTAGTCCCCAAGATTGAATCTAAACCAGGAATTGAATGGAACCACGACCCAATGCTTAATGAAAGCACGAACATTGGTATGTGAGGAAATCTGATAAGTTCAAAGAGTTAGTATAAGAACCAAAGAGAATTAACTCTCTCACCAATTGCATCAAAACTGATCTCTAATTATTGGATACGAGTACATTATGAATCTAAACAAATAGGAAAGAATCTAAATCAAATTAGAATCCTAATCTAAGCGAATAGGAAAGAATCTAAATCAAATCAGAATCCTAATCTAAGTAAATAATAATGAATTTAAATCAAATCATAATCCTAATTGGCTTAAATGCCTTACATCAATTAAAATGGAAACTAGGCGATTAAAATAGAAATAATTAATTTGTTTCTCTAATAAAAGGAAAATAATATATATTTCTCGCCATAATGTGCAAGCCAACTTCCTTTTGTATGGAAGTGATTATTTGGAAACTTCAAGAACCTGAATAATGCATTTATCATGTGTGATTTCTTCAACGGGCCTCCACGAATTTGATTGAGTCCAAGTTGCTTGAATCAATCCATTAAGCACTTCTTTGAATTTCTTTACAAGAGCTCTTGTAACGAGTCCGACGGGAACTTGAATAGGATTTGAATATGCCTCATTCCACATGCTTGTGATAGTTTTACTCTCAATCTCATCATTCCCTTCCTCTTGAAGAAGATTTGCCCTCAAATCATCACTTGCATCAAAAGGACTCAAATCAGCCCTTACGTTGTACTCACCAGGCAAATCTAGCTTGTATGCATTGTCATTGATCCATTCCAAAACTTGGAATGGAGCATCCCCTCGAGGTATTTAGATTTTCTTTGTTTCGAAAATTGTTCCTTGAACATGTGTAAGCACAACCAATCGTCGGGTTCAAAGTCTAGCTTATGTCACCCTTTGTTGGCTTATTTAGCATATTACTCAATTCGTCGCTCAATGTTGAACTTTGCCCTCTCGTGTATTTGTTTAACAATTTCAGCCTTGTTCTTGCCATTTAAGTTAACACGCTCAGAAACAGGTAATGGAGTTAAATCCAACGGGGTTAAAGGATTAAAACCATAAATAATTTCAAATGGTAAATACTTGGTAGCAGAATGAACAGAACGATTATAAGCAAACTCAACAATAATCTTCCCAGGTTTTGATGTTCTTTTTAGTGATAGCCCACAATGAAGTAGATAAAGTTCTATTCACAACTTATGTTTAACCATCAGTTTGAAGGTGACAAGTAGTTGAAAACAACTTAGTTCCTAACTTAGCCCAAAATGTTTTCCAGAAGTAACTTAAAAATTTAGCCCACAATTGTTCCTAACTTAGCCCACAATTGTTCTGAACATACCATGCAACCTCACAATCTCCCTAAAGAACAGGTCAGCGACATTAGAAGCATCATCTATTTTGTGGCATGGAATAAAATGTGCCATCTTTGAAAATCTATCAACAACCACAAAAATTGAGTCTCTCCCTCATTTAGACCTAGGTAACCCTAGTACAAAATCTATCAAAACATCAGTCCAAGGCACACTTGGGATTGGCAACGGGGTGTATAAGCCATAGGGCTGCACTTTCGATTTGGCTTGCCTACAAGTGATACATCTACCACAAAGTCTCTCAACATCTCATTTCATATTTGGCCAACAGAAGTGTTCTTGTAAAACTGCCCATCAACTTTCTTCCATGGGATTCTCTTACTAACAAATCTCTCAAAGAACAATTAGGCACACACAATTTATTCCCCCAAAATAAGTAACCATCATGCCTAAAGTACTTACCAGCCGCGGTCTTTTCACAATGAAAAATCTCACAATGAGATTAAGGACAAAACTATCACAAGCATGTGGGATGAGGCATATTCAGACCCTATTCAAGTTCCGGTCACAATAGTTCAAGCAAAGAAATTCAAAGAAGCACTTAATGGGTTGATTCAAGCAATTTGGGCTCAATCAAATTCGTGGAGGCCCATTGAAGGAATTGAACATGATAAATGCATAATTCAGGCTCTTGAAATTTCCAAATAATCACTTCCATGAAATAGGAAGTTGGCTTGCACATTATGGCATGAAATATATTATTTTCCTTTTCCGGATACTTTGTCGTTTGGAAAATATACTACTTTCCCTTTTGGATACTTTCTTATTTCTCAAGGAGGCTAATCAATTCTGATTTAATTTAGTCGCTTAGATTAGATTTAGATTTAATTTAGAATCTTTCTTATTCGGTTAGGATTCTGATTTGATTTAGATTCTTTCCTTATTTGCTTTAGATTAGGATTCCGATTTGATTTTGGCTTAGAATTTATTTCCAAAAATTCTTGTAACCAACCCTATATAATGTACTCGCATCCAATAAATAGAAAAAGATTAGTTTTGTTGCAATTGGTGAGTAAGTTAATTCTCTTTGGTTTTTAAACAAACTCTTTGACTTATCAGATTTCCGTGGTATTCAAACTCTTGACTTATCAATCAAATCATTCATAACTAATTGTGGCATCCTCACATACCAGGGTTCGTGCTTTCATTGAGCATCAGATTGCGGTTCCATTCAATTCTATATTTAGATTTGATCTTGGAGACTAACTTAATTAGGGTCGCATCAGTTCTTGGCAGGTTTCGTATCATTTTGGTATCAGAGATGAGGCACTGAGGTCAAATTCATCTATCTTCATTGATTTTCATTCTTGTTCGAGATTTTTCATTGTTGTTCTAGTATTAAAAAAAACAAAAAAAAAGTGAATAGTGTCGTGTGAACAGTGCCTCGTGAACAATAGTGCGTGAATGGTGCCGCATGAACAATATTTTTTGGGGTTTCTTTTTATCAATTTTGCATCCTTGTGGTTTAATTCTCCTTAAATCAATAAATTTTACCTATTCCTTTCCCTAAAAAAAAAAGATCAAACAAAAAGAGGGAAACAAAGAAATAAGAGAAGAAGGAAGTCCCTTGAAGAGTCAAAAACTAGTTTTACATTACCTGAAATTTTGGTAATTTGTGCTTCCGAAACTCGATCATACGTACATATTATATTCTTGCTTTTGAAATTCGAGTCTCCTTGGTGTAATCTTGTGAATTGCTACTGAAATCTTGATATTAGTTTGATTAATTTGATAAGAACTAAGTGAGAGTTACTATGAGTGGAAAAAGACGAGAATGTGTGCATATTAGAGGGTAAAAGTCAATAAATTTGAGTGAAACACGAGTGGAATTGAGTGAATCATTTTCTTGAATGAAAAACATAAGCCCTAGCATGAATGAGGGAGAGAGCTCCAGCTAGAGGAGAGATTGATGACTATTATAGGGATGAGTATAAAGAAGGGGAGGACTCACGGGGTAGCTATAGGAGAGATAGACAAGGTAGGAGAGCTAGGATAAAGATGATGGTTTGAGTAGCATAAAGATGAAAATCCCATCTTTTGAAGGTAATCTGACCTAAAAGCATACGTTGAATGGGAGAAAAAAATGGAGTTCATATTTGATTGCCATAATTATTCAAAGGCAAAAAATGTAAAATTGGCTGCTATTGAGTTTTCTGACTATACTAGTACCTGGTGGGATCAGCTTGTTTATAGAAGGTGAAAATAAGGAACGTCTAGTTGAGACATGGGGTGAAATGAAATCATTGATGAGAAGGCGTTTTGTACCTAACCACTACTGTCGAAACTTGTACCAAAAATTACAAAGTCTTACACATGGTAGCCAAAACGTAGAGAATTATTACAAAGAAATAAAGATTGCCATGATTAGAGCAAATGGCCAAATGTGGAGGAAGATAGAGAAGCTACCATGGCACGATTCTTGAACAGCCTTAATCAAAAGATTACAAATATGGTTGACTTGTAACATTATGTGGAGATTGAGGAGATGGTCTGCAAAGCCATCAAGATTGAGCGGCAACTCAAGAGGAGGGATAAACTCATGCAGCCCCAAGCTCGAGTTCCACTCCTTGAAAGCCGAGCTATATGAAGCGAGACAAGAGGCCACAAGCATCCAAGCCCTCCAAGCACAATTCACAAGGTAACATCGTGACTCTCACTATTATGAATCATGACATTAAGTGCTTTAAATGTCAAAGCAAGGGACCCATAGCAAGTGAATGTGTGAATAAAAGAATTATGGTTTTGTGAGATAATGGTGAGATTGTGACTGAAGATAAAACGGAAGAAAATGAGATGCCACTATTAGAGGATGTCGAAGATGAAGAGTATACAACCCCTAGAGCATTGACTTTAGTAGCTAAGAGAGCTTTGAGTGTGCAAATAAAGGAAGAAAACATTTTCCATACTAGGTGCTATGTTCAAGACAAAGTATGTAGTATGATTATTGATGAAGTTGTACTAATGTTGCTAGTACTATCATGGTGGAGAAGTTAGGACTTCCGACACTTAAACAACCATGACCATACAAACTACAATGGTTGAATGACAGTGGTGAGGTAGAAACAAGCAAGTACTAGTGACTTTTCGGAATGACAAGTATGAAGATAAGGTGTTATGTGATGTAGTACCAATGTAGGCTGGCCACTTGTTACTTGGGTGGCCTTGGCAATTTGACAGATGTGTAAAGCATGATGGCTTCACCAACAAATATTCATTTGTGTTTAATTATCACAACATCACTCTTGTTCTATTGATGCCAAAGTAGGTTTATGGAAACCAAGTGAGCCTACAAAGAGAGAGTGATCAAAAGAAAGAAAGAGAGCAAAAGAAAAAGAGAGAAAAGGAGAATGAAAATCCAAAGGAGGTCGGGAAAAATGAGAGAGAAAAATGCGCCCATTGAGAGAAAATTAGAGGGAAAGTGAAAGAATTTTTATGCAAGAGCGAGTGAGGAAAAAACAAGCATTGCTCTCATGTCAGCCAATGAATGTACTTTTTGTAAAAAGTGACCCTTTTAAACACAAATGAACTTGACCCCACTTTGCCTAGTTTATTACTTCTATCTTTTAGGAATATAAGGATGTCTTTCCCGAGAAAAACTACATGATTTACCTCCAATCCGAGGGTTTGGGCATTAAATTGATTTTGTACTCGGTGCAACCAACCAGCCTATAGGAGTAACCCGGAGGAGACAAAGGAATTTGAAAGGTAGGTTAATGAATTGATGAAAAAAGGGTATGCCAGAGAAATCATGAGCCTATGTGTAGTTACTAAGAAGGATGAGACGTGGAGGATGTTTGTTGACTATCGAGCCATCAACAACATAACGATAAAGTATCAACATCCCATTCATAGGCTCTGATATGCTTGATGAATTGCATGGGTCTTGTGTTTTTTATAATTTACTTGAAAAGTAGATGAATGAAAGAAGGAGATGAATGGAAATCTACCTTTAAAACAAAATATGGTTTGTACGGATGGTTAGTCATGCCTTTTGGTTTGACTAATGCCCCGAGCACTTTTATGAGACATATGAATAATGTTTTGCGAGCTTTTATTAGCAAGTTTGTTGTTGGTTATTTTGATGATATAAGCATGTAGTACATTTGAAATCTATTTTAGATGTGCTTATGAAGGAAAAGTTGTTTGCTAATCTGAAGAAGTGTACCTTTTGCACTGATAAACTTGTATTTCTTAGGGTATACAGGTTGATGAGGAGAAAGTACGTGCAATCTAAGAATGACCAAATCCCACAAGCGTAAGTAATGTGAGATTTTGGAACATTGGCTGCACTGCTTACTAAAGTAATAAAAAAAGACATTGGATTCAAGTGGGAAGAAGAACAAGAGAAAGCGCTTCAAATAATTAACCAAAATCTGACCAATGTTCCCTTAAAGTACGTGGCGTTGTGGCCCTAGATATAGCGATAAAAAACCTTTTAAAACATTTTTCCTCTCGGGTTATATAACCCAAAACATACTTTCTTTTGAGTCTAAAACAGGGTACCAAACCAGATAAGAAATGGTCAAAAGGTTTCTGATGCACAGGATCCTTACTAGAAGGCAAGTGCAGAGCATACTTCCTTAGGTTTTGCAAAATGAACAAATTTAATCCTTTATTCTTTTTCTTTCTTAGAACTTCATTTGCACAGAGAGAGAGGGAAGTTAGAAAGACATGGTTGAAGAAAACACGAAAGTTTTATTAACTTATGGAGGTATATCTTACAATGGAGGCGAGAATTCTCTTATAAAGAGTTCTCGAGGAGATAGGACAGGACCCTATCTTTTCAAAAGTAAAAGCAAAAGATACATCATGACACAACTTTAATTATTAAAAAAGACAAAAGAGGCTTTAATAATTAAAGCATGACTTTGACAAAAGCAAAAGCTTAAAGTAAAAGCAAACTGTAATAATTATACAAGACAAAAGCATAAAGCAAAAGCATAATTATTACAACAAGACAAGACATAAAGTAAAACATTATTGCATCAGGACAAACAACTTTATGGGGAGTGGAGATTCATGTACTCGTCTTCGGATGAGCTTTCAGTTTCATATGGGTTGTCAGGGTTGCTTTTTCGGGAAAAAGTTTTGGAGAGCTTTGGATTCTTCCAAGTGGGGCCATGGTAGCGTGAGTATGGAGAATCACGTTTGGGTCCTGGCATGGGACCAGGTGTTTGAGTGGCTTTGTCTGCTGTTGTGGGTTTGTGTGGTTGTGGAGGTGGTTGAGATGAGGATCCTGGATCATGCATGGTAGGTTGTGGGAACTATTGGAGATGCTGGCTGAGAGGAAGGAAGTCTTCCCATGGGTCTTGTGAGTCCTGAAAAAGGAAGTCAGTGTAGTCTGGCCGTTCTTCTTTAATGATGATGCCGGTGGACTTAGGCTTAGATATGGCAGATGGAGTGGGTATCATGATGACGTCATGTTGAGGACCTAAGGAGGTATAGAAGATGTCTTTATGTGGCGGAGTTTGGTGGTTGAGTTGGTAAAGGTAGTTGTGCAGGGTTGACTGTATTTCATTTTCAATTACAGCTATATGTGGTGCAGTGAACCATTCATATACCTGATCTTGAGTCCAAAAGAGGTTTGTGTCTGGATGTTGAAAGTATGGCCTGTGAATAATAAAGACTGATGTGAACATTTGTGCTTCAGAGGCAGGCATACGGTCAAGGTTGTGAACCTGTGAGAGTTGTTGTAACTTTTTTCTCCACCATGGAATGGGGGAGAACCATTCAAGCAATGTCCAGGTAAGAGAGGTTGCTTTGTCTGGATTGAGGAGATGATCCAAAGTGGGAGCAATGGGTAGAACTAACTTGGTGGCATAAAGGACAGTTAGACACCAAATGTACCATAACACGTCTTCAGTGGTTTCTTTGGTTGGATCAAGGGTTAAACCTGTAAGAAACAGATTTTCAGGGTGGAAGGTAGAAAAGGGAAAGGGTTCTGTGACAAGGTAGGCTTTCATGAAGAAGCGAAAGAGAGCTTTTTTGGCAAATTCTTGGATGGCAAAGACAGAAGAGAAGTTTTTGTTGAAAGGAAAGGTTTTCTTCGTAATGGCTTCAGGTGGGAGTGAAGTAGCCATGGAGATGATAGGAAAATGGTAGGTGGTGGAAAACACGGTAGGAGGGTGTTCTGGTTTTGAAAGTCTGGATAGCATATCAGGGATGAGGTTCTGGGACCCCTTTATATGCTTAACCGAAAAATCGTATTTAGAAAACCAATCTTTTAATCTGAGTAACATTTTTTCGGGAACAGTTTTACCTTTGAAATTAAAGATATTGGGGAAGGTTGAACTGTCCATTCGGATGAGAAAATGGTGTCCAATCAGATGATACTCATACTTCTTGATGCCATGCTTTACCGCTAAAATCTCTTTGAAGATGCTGTGGTAGTGCTTCTATGTGTCAGAAAAATGTCCACTAGCATAAGCGATAAAGTGTTCTTTTCCATTGAGCTCTTCGAGGAGGATGGCACCCCATGAGTCATCACTTGCATCTGTCTGCAATATACGCCGTCTATCAGTAATCCGCTTTAAAGGAGATGGATTTTACGCAATCTGCTTTAGGGTAGTAACAGCAATTATGTGGTTAGTATTCCACTCCGGGGGCTTCTTTTTCAATAAGGCTGAAAGGTGATGAGTGTAGTAGTCCACATGTGGGATAAAGTCTCTGATATAATTGATGATGCCGAGAAACTGTTAAATTTGTTTTTTGGAAAGTTGTTGATCTGGAAAGTGGAGCAATTCTTGGGCAATGTGCTTTCCTAGCTGATAGTGTCCATCTTTTATGATCATACCAAGGAATTCAATGTTGTCTGTAGCAACGGTGCTTTTCTTGGCCTATAACATGATTCTGTGACTGTGGATAAGATCATAGAATTGGGTTAACAGCTGGTGATGTTCATCATGTGATCCTGAAAAAAGTAAGATGTCATCAATGTAAATCAATGCATGATGCAAAATAGGTTGAAAGATTTGGATCATGGATTTTTAAAAAATGGAAGGGGCAGTTTTGAGACCAAAGGGTAGGACTGTCCATTGGAAATGGGCATTTGGAATGCAAAAGGCGGTTTTGTAACGTTCAGAGGGTTCAATGCCTAATTGCCAAAAACCAGATTTTAGATCGAATTTTGAAAAGATCTGGGCATTTTTGAGAAAAGTAAACATGCTTTGTCGGCGAGGCAAAGGGAATTTGTCATCTTGTAAAAACATGTTTAATGGCTGGTAGTCAATGACTAGGCGTTTCTTTCCTCGGACAATTTCAGAATGCTTTTCAACATAAAAGGCTTGGCAAGCCCATTGAGAACTTGTGGGCTCAATTAGACCTTGGGCTAAGAGTTGGGAACATTCTTGTTGGGCTAGGAGTAAGTCAGAAGGACTCATTCCTGGATGGGTGGCTTTGGTTGGGTTAATATCTTCATTTAGTTTGAAAGGTAACTTAATGAAGAAAGCTGGATTTTTCCATAATGGGTTTGGATGGGTGAACTCAGAATGGGACTCTGGACAGGAACTCAAAAGTTTGGATGAAATATCCTGGTAAGACTGGGGAGTTTCAGACAAATTGTAGAGTTTAAGAATGTCGGTGAAGGGTTTGAACATGGACTTGACTTTCCGAAAATGCCTTTTCTTCTTAAAACTGCAATCACAATCTTTTTTCTTTTTGCATTTGATCTGTAAGTAAGGCTTTTTGCAAGCACTTCGGAATGGTTCTTTGTCTTTCAGGAGTTCTTTGAAGAATTGTTTCTGCTCGCAAAGTTTGTCGAGACAGGTTTTGGCAAGCTGGAAGATTTTGCCAAGAGAGATGTTGTCAAGGGAAAGGTTGGATGCTGTGAGTTGTCGCTGTATGTCTGGTTGGAGTTCTTCTGGAAGGGAAGCCAGAAAGACATGCTTTAATGTCAGTTCATTGAATCCATTAAGCTTGTAAAACAGCAAAGACATGCGTTTGTAATGGAAATCAAGATCTTTAGCATTGAGGGAGCAGCATTTCATGTTGAGATAATCTCGTCTCGCAGCTTCAAAAACTGCAGAAGGATCGCCAAGGAATTGATCATGGAGAACAGCAAGAGGACTTGAAACTTCTGGGAGTTCAACAAACTGTAATTGGTGATATTGTCATAACGAATCAAACTAATCTCTTAGAGCACCCGTAAAACGAGTAGCAAATTCTCTAAGGACTGATTGAGTTGTAGCTCCTGGTCTTAGCATTTGGAGGTCAATATAGGCAGACATTTCAGTAAGTCTGTCACGCCATTTATGAGATGGAAGATCATCAAATGTGAACCATGGGCCATTTGACGATTTTTGGCTGGGTGGATTGGGCTGGGCCTGAGCTGGAGAAGGTTGGTTTGTGGCAGAAGATTCAGGTATTTCTTCGTCAACTTCAGAGGGAATATCAACATATGGTTCTATAGGAGTGGTGTGGCCAGTGGGATCAGGTTGACCCATCAAGATTTTGGTGATATTAGCATAGGACTTTTCAGAGTCACTAGTGGATGATGAAGATTCAGTGTCGGTCTCGGTATGGCTATCTGAAACAGCTAGATTTGAATCAGAAGTTTGATCATCTATAGTAGATGAATGGGTGACTGTGTGAGCAGTAAACTGGTGCATGGGTTCTTTATCAGCGGATTGGGTAGGAGCTTGGGAGATAGTTGGTGGTTGAACAGACAGTGATGCTGGTGTAGAATGACCAGGAATAGAAATAGAGGTTTGAGGGAATGGGACAGGTCGTGGTTGAGGTTTAGACTTTGGTTTAGGTGTAGGAGGTGGTGGTAAAGGATTGTTTCTAAAAAGAGTATGAGTCATGTCAAATAACTTGGAAGGGTCATACTGTTTAATAGAAGATAGCATAGAGGCAAAAGGATGATAAGTGGGGCTGATGGAAGGGATAAGAGGTGATGTGGTAAAAAGGATAGGTTTCTGTTTTTCAGATTCAATCTGAGCAAGTTCAGCTTTTAAGCGCCTGATTTCCTTTTCTTTTTGATCAAATTCAGGGCCATAGTATCTCTGGGCAAGCATAGCTCATAACTCTGAATCGAGTTGACCAATTCTGGTTTGAAGATTTTGGTGAATCTGTTGCATTTGGGCAGCAATAGAGTCAACTTTTGTCTCAATCTGTTCAGTTCGCAAACTAATTTTTTCAACTTTTGAATTGAGATGCACCAAAGTATCATTTTGTGCCCTGGCATTTTGAGTTTGCCAGTTGAGGACGGATTCAAAAGGTTTGGGTGGCTCAAGGTGGCCAGTAGAGGTAATAGGTGAAGGGATAAAGGGTTTGGACACAACATTTCGGTGGGGATCTGTGTGAGGTTCTAAAGGAGGAAAGGAAGAAGAGGAATCTGAAGAGGTAGAGGAAAACATCATGCAAGCCAGTGGTTGGACAATAGGTGTTGGGTTTGGGAGTGGTGATGGAATTTCAGATTTGCAATGTTTTGCAATCCATTTAAGCTCTTTTCGGTAAATGGGTAATGGAGCTGGTGGAGGAGGAGGGTCTTTTGGTGATCGAGGTTCACAATGGTGACATGAGACTAGAGAGTTTTTCTTTTTGGGTTTCCTTTTTCTCCTGGTAGAATAATCATCATCTTCTTCCCAATCATCCCAGCAGGGACAATCTGGGTCACACATACCTGAACCAGGGACATCCCATAGGAAATGGCCATTGTGTTTGGCTGGATAAACAGGGTAGCCTTCAGAATTAAACCCTGTAATGGGCAGATCTTCCTGAGCTGTCTGAACAGCTGTGATCATGGAAGAATAAGTAAAGGAGAGCCGAGGAGGCTCTTGTGGAGCACTTGGAGGTGGTTTAAAAGTCATTCTGACTGTGCCATCTGGGTGTCTTTCAAACATACTTTCAGATGTCTGAATGGGAGCGGTATTGTTATGGAACTGCTCATAGTTGGAGATCCATTCAAGAGGCATAAGCTTAATGAGCTCAGGACAAGGAATCTGTCTCGAGATCTGGATGATTGTGGGGATCTGGATGATTGTGGGGATTTGGTCAGATTCTGCTAACACCATGAGGGTGTCAGAGTGGTGTTCTGGAGTGGGTAGATCTAAGGCATGATTTTGAAGCCTATAGACTAGTTGATGGTGAAGGGTAGCAATTTTGGCTGAGAAGATTTGTTCAGCACCTTGAATTTGAACAACCAAATTGGTGTCTTAGAGAGAAAGGTTGAAGTTGGGATAGAAAGTGAGTAAAACACTTCCTGCATGGAGGGTTGTGAGGACAGTACCGATAACAGCATCTTGGTACTGTTTGAATCGGGTATCAAGCATAGCAATCCGAGCGGTAACTGGTAATCCTTTTCGCCCATGAAGGGTAAGGATTAATCTGATGCCTCCAAGATGGAGATGGGTAAAACCTTCTCGTTTCCAGTTGGAAATCAATTCGGAGGGGATTTCAAGAGTAACATATTGCTCAGCGGGGGTTGCTTGAAAAGATCCAGACGAGAAGACTGGATATATTCTTTAGGGTGAGGTCTGCGGGTGGATATGAGAGTACGGATATTGCAGGTAAAAGAACTGGGGCGTTTGTAGAGTTGGTAAGGGCTGATGAGAGGGTATGAAATTCACTGATTTGGGCGGAGTCAGGGATGTAGGAGTATTCGACAAGATTTTCGATTTTATGGGCAGTGTGAGAAGTGCAAGATTTCGGTAGAGAAAGAGTAAAGGAAAGAGTGACAGGATTTGAAGATGAAGAAGAAAGCTTTCATGTAGTAGCAGAAAAGAAATTGTTTAGCAAACTCCTGAAGGTGGTAGAGGGAAGCAAAAGTTTGTACAGGCCTTGGGAAGGTCTTTTGGGTGAGAGCCTTAGAAGGCAGAGAGGTAGCAGTAGATCTAGTAGCCATGAAGACCGGGAAGACTGGGGAAGTGTAGAAGATTGGAGAGGCAGGTGTCTGAATGCGAGATAGGAAATCTGGAATGAGGTTCTTTTATCCTTTTATATGTTCAACATCAAATTCATATCGGGAAAACCATTCCTGCAACCGAAGTAACTGGCTGTTGGGAATCGTTTTACCTTTAAACTGGAGGACTTTAGGGAAAGAGGAATTATCCAATCTGATCAGGAATCTATGGCTAAGGAGGTGGTATTCGAACTTTTTGATGCCGTGTTTTACGGCAAGGATCTCCTTGTAGATCGTGTGATAGTGCTGCTGGGCTGGACTAAAATGTCCACTAGCATGTCCTATTAGATATTCCTTTTTGTCAATCTGTTCAAGCAACAGGGCTCCCCATGATGTGTCTGAAGCATCGGTCTGTAGGATACGTTTGCCATCTGTCATGATCTTGAGTTTTGGTGGATTCTGGGCTATCTGCTTTAGCTGCTGGACAGCTGTAGTGTGACTGGAATCCCAAGAGATAGGATTCTTTTTTAGTAAAGCAGAGAACATACTTGTCTGCTGGTCCACATGAGGTAGGAAATCACGGATGTAGTTGATGATGCCAAGGAACTGTTGGACTTGTTTCTTTGTGAAATCCTTATCTGGAAAGTGGAGTAATTCTTGTGCAATGTGGGGTCCAGGCTGATAGAATCCATTCTTTATTTGCATACCGAGATATTCTACGGTATCTGTGGCAATTGTACTCATTTTGTCTGAGAGCATAATACCGTATTGATCTACAATATCATGGAATTGTTGGAGTAAAACTTGATGCTCTTCTGGAGTACCTGAAAACAGAAGCAAATCGTCAATATAAACAAGGGTATGGTGAAGGATGGGCTGGAAGATTTGGGTCATGGCTTTTTGGAAAATGGATGGTGCGATTTTGAGACCAACGGGAAGAACGGTCCATTGGTAATGGGCATTTGGAATACAGAATGTAGTTTTATAACGTTCATCAGGGTCAATACCCAGCTACCAAAACCCAGACTTTAAGAAACTTAGAAAATATCCTGGCATTTTGGAGGTAGGTAAAGATGGAATTTTTGAGGTAAAGGAAATTTATCATCCTGTAAAAACTGGTTTAAAGGCTGATAATCAATGACAAGACGCTTTTTACCCCGTAACGTTTCAGCACGTTGATTAACATAAAAGGCTTGGTAGGCCCACGGAGAAGTTGTGGGCTCAATGAGGCCTTGGGCGAGTAATTCTGCACATTCTGTTTAGGCTAACTGAAGCTCAGAAGGAGGCATACCCGGATGGGTTGCTTTGGTAGGATTAAGGTCTTGATTAAGCTTAAAAGGAAGCTTAACGAAATGGGCTGGATTTTTCCACAGAGGATGTGGATGGGCAAAGGCCAAATGATTTGGAGGACAAAACCTTAGTAACTGGGCCGAAACAGACTGATAATCAGGAGGAGACTGGGCCAAATGATAGAGTTTGAGCTGGTCTGTGTATGGTTGGAACATGGACTGGAATCTGAGACCAGTAGGGAGGACTTGAATCTTTTGGGCTTGGAACAGGATATCAAACCCAAGAAGAAGATCTTTGTCAGGTAGGCTAGACCCAATAACATGGGTCCAAACTGTGAGCTTTGGGAACAGCTGAATTCCAATTCTAGACTTGGTGCGGAGCTTTGTAGAAAATAATTTTCCACTAGCAGCACGGAAATGATTTTCATTTGAAATCCAGGTTTCAGGCGGCAAAATAGCAGGGTTTAAAATACTGTGCTGAGCGCCAGTATCTATGAAGGCAATAGCAGGAATGGGCCGACTGTATTTGGATAACAGGATTTGGATTTTGACAGAAGGAATGGGTTGAACTGACAATTGAGTGGAGGATGAAGGTACTGACTGGATGTGGAAGACAGGGGAATAGTCTTCCGGTTCAGTAGATGAAGTTGAATCTGAATCTGAATCAGAAGTGTCAAGGGCAAAAACTGTATCCGGGTTAGGACTTTCTTGTTCAGAGTATAGAAACTCAATTTGGTCAGTATCAGGAGAGAACTGATGTAAGGATTGAAGCTGTTGAACTAAGCATTGAGACCGCTTAGAGTTCTTAGGGCATTCTTTAGCAAAATGTCCGAGCTTTTTGCAAATGAAGCATCTGCTCTTTTTTCTTCATCTGTCAAGGATCTCAGAAGGTTCTCATCTTCTGAAGTACCGAATCTTTTTGTGACGCCTAGGGAATGGGCGTCACTGTGGAGTTTTGGAAGATTTTTTGTGAAATCTGACTCTGTGGTGTTTCTTCGTGGAGGGACAAGTACATTGCTTAGAGTCTTTGCACTTGATTTCCAAGTAGGGTTTCTTGCAGGCGGTTCGGAAACCTTCTTTATCTTTCATGAGGTTTCGGAAGAATTTCTTTTGATCACAGAGGTAATCAAGAGACACTAAAGCCAGCTGGAAGAGACAGCCAAGAGGTAATCAGGTTGTAATTCTTCAGGCAAAGAGGACAAGAAGACATGCTTGAGGGTGTGGTCATTGATACCACCAATTTTATGGAACAGGGCAGACATGTGTTTGAAATGATAATGCAGGTCAGATCTCTGCATCGAGCAACATCTCATTTGGAGATATTCTTTACGAGCAGTGGCAAAGATAGCTGCAGGTTCTCCAAGAAACTGAGAATGAATGTCCATGAGAGCAGCAAAGACAGTAGGGTGCTGAAGATACAGTAATTGTCTGTATTGTCTGAGACTGTCAAACCAATCACGGAGAGAGCCAGTAAACCAGGAGATTCTTTAAGAACTGCAGAGAGTTCTGCATCAGGTTTAACCATCTGTAAATCTAACCAGGCAGAGAGTTCCTGGAGACGTTCACGCCACCGAGCCGGTGGAAGATCATCAAAGGTAAACCATGGTCCATTGCCAGAGGCAACTTTAGTTCGAACTCTTGGAGGAGGATTAGAGTTGTCTCTTTTATTTTCTCCTTCAACATCAGAAGGAATGTCAACATAGGGTTGGCCAGGCTCCCGAAGAGCGGGATCAGTACCGGTAGACTCAGCATGATCCGCCATAAGAAGACGGGAAATATCAGTCAAGTGCTGTTGGGAATCATCGGAACTGAAACTATTGGGCTCAGAAGTCTCAGTGATAGAATCAAAGGTTTCTACTGAGTCAGAGGGACTGGATTCTTCTGAGGAGCTATTAAGCTGGTCAAGTTCTGGTTCAATGATAAGGTAATTCTCAGCAGGCTTCTTTTGTTCGGCTTTAGAAGGAGATTCTGTAAATGGAGGTAAGGCTGAGGTAGATGGAAGGTCAGGAAATACTGGTTCATGTATCTGAAGGGGTTTTTGGATAGCGTCTGAATACATATGACGAACTGGCGGAGGGATAGACACTGCAGGAGGTGGAACAGGTCGTCAAGGAGGTCGAGGTTTAGGTTTTGCAGGTTGAGGGTTCAAGTGGTAGGTCAGGGGAAAGACTCTCTCAGGAGTATAATCCCTTGGAGTAGTAGGGAAAAAGGACCCGAGAGGGTGATATGGTTCTGTGGGAAAATAAGATGGGGGAGCAGTGTGAACTGCTTGACACCGTTGGTTGTCAGCATCAATTCTGGCAATTTCAACTTGAAGTTGTCTCTAATTTCTTGCTCTTTTCGAGTGAACTCATAAGAATTATCACCGCGGGCAATCATGGCTCGAAGGTCACGGTCAAGCTGTGCAACCTTAGCATGAAGACTATTATACAAATTGGTCAACTGGTCTAAGAGGGAAGTAACCCTTGTCTCAATAACAGAGGATCTGTGAGCGATCTGATCAACTTTAGAGTGCAAGGAAGTAAGAGAAGCATTCTGGACTCTGGCATTCTGAGTTTACCAGTTAAGGACTGCTTCAAAAGGCTTGGGTTCTTCAAGATGTCCATTGGAGGAAATAGGAGAGTTAACAAATGGTTTGCTCCAGACCTGGTGCTTTTGGTCTGAGCGTTTCTCAAGAGGCGGGTACTCAGAACTATAATCTGAGGCGGAGGCAGAGGCAGATGAGAACATCATGCAGGACACCATATGAGGTGTAGGCAGAAGACCAGCCGAGGAATGGACTGGTTTGCATGATCTGGGTTGATGTTTCTGGATCCACTGAAGTCCTTTGTTGTAAAGTGGCAAAGGAGGTGGATAATCGAGTTCATCATCATCATCTTCGGGCAGGTATAATTTGCAGGCAGGATAGATAATTTTCTTCTTTTTCGGTCTGGAAGAATAATCATCCTCATCATCACTACATGGACAGCCGGGATCACATCGGCCAGAGCCGGGAACATCCCATAAGAAATGGCCATCAATTTTTTCTGGGTAAACAGGAGTACCTTGGGAGGTGAAGGACATAATGGGTAATGTTTTTCCAGAAGGAAGGACTTCTGGAATGATGTCAATAGGTTGGATCATTGAGCAGGTAAAGGATAATCGGGGAGGTTCTGCAGGGGCAGAAGGAAGAGGTTTGAACTGAAGGCGAACAGAGCCATCAGGTCATTTCTCATACATGGGTTCAGAGGTTTGAACAGGAGTGGTGTTGTGATGGAAATGCTCATAGTTGGTTATCCACTCAAGAGGCATGATCTTGAGAAGATCAGCACGAGGGATCTGTCGTGGGATCTGGATAATGGTGGGGATGTCTGGAGATTCAGCAAGGATCATGAGTGTGTCTGAACTGAGATCTGGAGGTGTGGGAAGGATAAGAGAGTGGTTCTGAAGTCTGTAAACCAACTGATGATGGATGGTAGCAATCTTTGCACTGGAGACTTGTTCAGCTCCTTGGATCTGAACTTGGATCTTTAAGAAAGTGGAAAGATTGGGGTCATCAAGGGAAAGATTGAAGTTGGGATAGACAGTGAGAACAACACTGCCAGCATGCAGGGTAGTGAGGACAGTACCAATGGTAGCCTGCTCATATTGTTTGAATCGGGTGTCAAGGAGTGCAATACGGGCTGTGACAGGAAGACCTTTTCGCCCATGGAGGGTGAGAATAAGGCGGACACCACCGAGATGAAAGTGAGCGTATCGTTGTTGTTTCCAGTGGGAAATGAGCTCAAGGGAAATTTCTAAAGTGACATACTGTTCAGCAGAAGTAGATTGGAAGGAACATTGATCAAGAGACGAAGACTGTATATACTCTTTAGAAGTAGAACGGGAAGTACTAATAAGAGAACGGATAGAACGAGTGAAACGAGAAGGACGTTGATACAACTGGTAAGGATTAACAAGAGGAAGAGAAGACTCATTTACTTGGGCAGAATCTGGGATATAGGAATACTCAACAAGACTCTCTATTTTCGACGTAGTATGCTTAGTAACAGTTTTTGGAAGGGACATGGATGAAGATAATTGAACTGGATTTTATGAAGAAGATGCCATGATTATAAAGCTCTTAAGTTCTCTGGAGATGAAGCAAACTTAAATCAGAATAAGGAATATTTTAAAAGGAATTATACCAAAATCATTTCGAGGTTTTGAGAAGGCTCTGATACCACTCCGAGGGGGCACCTAAGACTCTTAAAACCAGTTTTCTTTGCTGGGTTATACAACCCTAAAACAACTAAGAGCTTTATAATCATGGCATCTTCTTCACAAAATCCAGTTCAATTATCTTCATCCATGTCCCTTACCAGTTACCGCTCGGGTTGCTATGCTTGATACCCGATTCAAACAGTACCGAGATGCTGTTATCGGTACTGTCCTCACAACCCTCCATGCAGGAAGTGTTTTACTCACTTTCTATCACAACTTCAACCTTTCTCTCCAAGACACCAATTTGCCTACAGCCTTGAAAGTTCAAGTTCAAATTCAAGGTGCTGAACAAATCTCCTCAGCAAAAATTGCTACCCTTCACCATCAACTGGTCTATGGGCTTCAAAACCATGCCTTAGATCTACCCACTCCAGAACAACACTCTGACACCCTCATGGTGTTAGTAGAATTTGACCAAATCCCCACAATCATCCAGATCCCGAGACAGATTCCCCGTCATGAGTGTTGTGCAAATTTTAATGTACTCGCAAGCGCACGAATCTATTGTAGTATAGATCAATGGTGACGAGTGTCGATCCCACGAGGAGGTGGATTTTAATTATATGTAGAATTAATTTTGTAAATGGGTGGTTGGAATTGTGGTGGAAGTGATTTAAATTATCCTAAAATTGGAATTGAAATGGCGATAATAAATTCTAAAATTGGACTTGCAATGGCGAGAATAAATTGAAGATAGATCTATTGAAGTGAAGCACTT
>MKYO02012009.1:196971-215776 GCA_002013955.2 Citrus medica | reverse complement strand
ATAATGCCCCTAAAATACATAAAATACTTAATTAAAATAAAACACATGTAATTAAATCACAAGAAGGTTAAATACATAAAAGTAAGGGTTGTTAGTAAGACTTGAAATGTAAAATGACGGTTTTCTCCTTTATAAATATACATTTTCTAACACTCAACAATGAGCTCATTAAGCTTATGCCTCTTGAATGGATCTCCAACTATGAGCAGTTCCATACCAATACCGCTCCCATTCAGACTTCTGAAAGCATGTTTGAAAGACGAGAAGATGGCACAGTCCGATTGACTTTTAAACCACCGCCAAGTGCTCCACAAGAGCCCCCTCGGCTCTCCTTTACTTATTCTTCCATGATCACAGCTATTCAGACAGCTCAGGAAGATCTGCCCATTATAGGGTTTAATTTTGAAGGCTACCATGTTTATCCAGCCAAACACAATGGCCATTTCCTATGGGATGTCCCCGGATCAGGCATGTGTGACCCAGATTGTCCCTACTGGGATGACTGGGAAGAAGATGACGATTATGTCCCCAAAAGGTAAAAGAAACCCAAAAAGAAACACTCTTCAGTCTCCTGTCACCACTATGACCCACATCCACCAAAAGACCCTCCTCCTCCACCAGCTCTATTACCCATTTACCGAAAAGAGCTTACATGGATTGCAAAACATTGCAAATATGAAATTCCATCACCACTCCCAAACCCAACACCTATTGTCCAACCACTGGCTTGTATGATGTTTTCCTCTACCTCTTCAAATTCCTCTTCTTCCTTTCCACCTTTAGAACCTTACACAGATCCCCACCGAAATGTTGTGTCCAAACCCTTTATCCCTTCACCTATTACCTCTACTGGCCACCTTCAGCCACCCAAACCTTTTGAATCCGTCCTTAACTGGCAAACTCAAAATGCCAGGGAACAAAATGATACTTTGTTGCATCTCAATTCAAAAGTTGAAAAAATCAGTTTGCGAACTGAACAGATTGAGACAAAAGTTGACTCTATTGCTGCCCAGATGCAGCAGATTCACCAAAATCTTCAAACCAGAATTGGTCAACTCGATTCAGAGTTATGAGCTATGCTTGCTCAGAGATACTATGGCCCAGAATTTGAGAAAAAAGAAAGGGAAATCCGGCGCTTAAAAGCCGAACTTGCTCAGATTGAATCTGAAAAACAGAAACCTACCCTTTTTACCACATCACCTCATATCCCTTCCATCGGCCCCACTTATCATCCTTTTGCCTCTATGCTATCTCCTATTAAACAGTATGACCCTTCCAAGTTATTTGGCATGACTCATACTCTTTTTAGAAACAATCCTTTACCACCACCTCCTACACCTAAACCAAAGTCTAAACCTCACCCACGACCTGTCCCATTCCCTCAAACCTCTATTTCTATTCCTGGTCATTCTACACCAGCATCACCATCTGTTCCACCACCAACTATCTCCCAACCTCCTACCCAATCCAAGGATAAAGAACCCATGCACCAGTTTACTGCTCACACAGTCACCCATTCATCTACTATAGATGATCAAACTTCTGATTCAACTCTAGCTGTTTCAGATAGCCATACCGAGACCGACACTGAATCTTCAGCATCCACCAGTGACTCTGAAAAGTCCTATGCTGATATCACCAAAATCTTGATGGCTCAACCTGATCACCCTGGTCAAACCTCTCATACAGAACCATATGTGGATATTCCCTCTGAAGTTGACGAAGAAATACCTGAATCTTCTGCCACAAACCAACCTTCTCCAGCTCAGGTCCAGCCCAATCCACCCAGTCAAAAATCATCAAATGGTCCATGGTTCACATTTAATGATCTTCCATCTCATAAATGGTGAGACAGACTTACTGAAATGTCTGCCTGGATTGACCTCCAAATGCTAAGAGCAGGAGCCACAACTCAATCAGTCCTTAGAGAATTTGCTACTCGTTTTACAGGTGCTCTAAGAGATTGGTTTGATTCGTTAGGATAATATCGCCAATTATAGTTTGTTGATCTCCCAGAAGTTTCAAGTGCTCTTGCTATTCTCCATGATCAATTCCTTGGCGACCCTTCTGCAGTTTTTGAAGCTACAAGACGAGATTATCTCAACATGAAATGCTGCTCCCTCAATGCTAAAGATCTTGATTTCCATTACAAACACATGTCTTTGCTGTTTTACAAGCTTAATGGATTCAATGAACCGACATTAAAGCATGTCTTTCTGGCTTCCCTTCTAGAAGAACTCCAACCAGACATACAGCGACAACTCACAGCATCCATCCTTTCCCTTGACAACATCTCTCTTGGCAAAATCTTCCAGCTTGCCAAAACCTGTCTCGATAAATTTTGCGAGCAGAAACAATTCTTCAAAGAACTCTTGAAAGACAAAGAACCATTCTGGAGTGCTTGCAAAAAGCCTTACTTTCATATCAAATGCAAAAAGTAAAAAGATTGTGATTGCAGTTCTAAGAAGAAAAGGCATTTTCGGAAATTCAAAACCCCAGAATTTTCATCCAGACCTTGCAGATCCAGAAAGCCTTACCGATTCTTTCGAAAGAAATCATCCTCTTCACGAGACCTCCAACGGATAAAATTAAGCAGATGTTTTATCTGTAAGAAAAAAGGCTACTATACGAAAGATTGTTCCAACAAAAGAGAAAAATCCATCCGGCTAGTTGAGCATCTTCAAGCCACTACCGACTACTCTCCAGACAAGGATGAACTGGAATTCTATTTCTCTGAACAAGATGAACCCAATGATGAAACAGTGTTCGCACTTCAACACTCCTCTGATGACTCAGATAGTGACCAGTCCCAAGTCATTTTCCATCAACAGTTATTGTCCCTGGACACTACTGTTCCTATTCCCTCCATCAAACTCCACATCCTACCTTCCAAATTCCAAAGGCCCATTCCAGCTATTGGCCTTATCGATACCGGTGCCCAAAGAAGCATGTTAAACCCTCATCTCCTTTCCCCAGAATATTGGACCAAGTCTGAAGAACATTTCAAAGCTGTCAATGGCAAACTCTTTACCACCTCTTTGATTACCAAAAAACCCATTGGTATTCAAATCTTCCCAAACTGTGTCATTTGGACCAAGGTTATTGGTTCTACTCTTCCTAATAAGGATATCTTGTTAGGTTTTGACATCCTTCACCAAATCAAACACCTCCAAATCATTCCCACTGGAATCCGAGTCAAGTCCATGTTCAAACCCTTCACCGACATTCTGAAACTCTACAATTTGTCTGAAACTCCCCAGTCTTACTAGGATATTTCATCCAAACTTTTGAGTTCCTGTCCAGAGTCCCATTCTGAGTTAACCCATCCAAACCCATTATGGAAAAATCCAGCTTTTTTCATTAAGTTACCTTTCAAACTAAATGAAGATATTAACCCAACTAAAGCCACCCATCCAGGAATGAGTCCTTCTGACTTACTCCTAGCCCAACAAGAATGTTCCAAACTCTTAGCCCAAGGTCTAATTGAGCCCACAAGTTCTCAATGAGCTTTCTAAGCCTTTTATGTTGAAAAGCATTCTGAAATTGTCCGAGGAAAGAAACGCCTAGTCATTGACTACCAGCCATTAAACATGTTTTTACAAGATGACAAATTCCCTTTGCCTCACCGACAAAGCATGTTTACTTTTCTAAAAAATGCCCAGATTTTTTCAAAATTCGATCTAAAATCTAGTTTTGGCAATTAGGCATTGAAACCTCTGATCGTTACAGAACCACCTTTTGCATTCCAAATGTCCATTTCCAATGGACAGTCCTACCCTTTGGTCTCAAAACTGCCCCTTCCATTTTTCAAAAATCCATGATCCAAATCTTCCAGCCTATTTTGCATCATGCATTGATTTACATTGATGAGATCTTACTTTTTTCAAGATCACATGATGAACATCACCAGATGTTAACCCAATTCTATGATCTTATCCACAGTCACGGAATCATGTTATCGGCCAAGAAAAGCACCGTTGCTACAGACAACATTGAATTCCTTGGTATGATCATAAAAGATGGACACTACCAGCCAGGAAAGCACATTGCCCAAGAATTGCTTCACTTTCCAGATCAGCAACTTTCCAAAAAGCAGTTTCTCGGCATCATCAATTATATCAGAGACTTTATCCCACATGTGGACCACTACACTCATCACCTTTCAGCCTTATTGAAAAAGAAGCCCCCAGAGTGGAATACTGACCACACAATTGCTGTCACTACCCTAAAGTAGATTGCGCAAAATTCGCCTCCTTTAAAGTTGATTACTGATGGACGGCGTATATTGCAGACAGATGCAAGTGATGACTCATGGGGTGCCATCCTCCTCGAAGAGCTCAATGGAAAAGAACACTTTATCGCTTATGCTAGTGGACATTTTTCTGACACACAGAAGCACTACCACAACATCTTCAAAGAGATTTTAGCGGTAAAGCATGGCATCAAGAAGTTTGAGTATCATCTGATTGGACACCATTTTCTCATCCGAATGGACAGTTCAACCTTCCCCAATATCTTTAATTTCAAAGGTAAAACTGTTCCCGAAAAAATGTTACTCTGGTTAAAAGATTGGTTTTCTAAATACGATTTTTCAGTTAAGCATATAAAGGGGTCCCAAAACCTTTATATTTTCATACCGTGTTTTCCACCACCTACCATTTTCCTATCATCTCCATGCCTACTTCACTCCCACCTGAAGCCATTACGAAGAAAACCTTTCCTTTCAACAAAAACTTCTCTTCTGTCTTTGCCATCCAAGAATTTGCCAAAAAAGCTCTCTCTCACTTCTTCATGAAAGCCTACCTTGTCACAGAACCTTTTCCCAGAACCTTTTCCCTTTTCTACCTTCCACCCTGAAAATCTGTTTCTTACAGGTTTAACCCTTGACCCAACCAAAGAAACCACTGAAGACGTGTTATGGTACATTTGGTGTCTAACTATCCTTTATGCCACCAAGTTAGTTCTACCCATTGCTCCCACTTTGGATCATCTCCTCAATCCAGATAAAGCAACCTCTCTTACCTGGACATTGCTTGAATGGTTCTCCCCCATTCCATGGTGGAGAAAAAAGTTACAACAACTCTCACAGGTTCACAACATTGACCGTATGCCTGCCTCTGAAGCACAAATGTTCACATCAGTCTTTATTATTCACAAGCCATACTTTCAACATCCAGACAAAAACCTCTTTTGGACTCAAGATCAGGTATATGAATGGTTCACTACACCACATATAGCTGTAATTGAAAATAAAATACAGTCCACCCTGCACAACTACCTTTACCAACTCAACCACCAAACTCCGCCACATAAGGACATCTTCCACACCTCCTTAAGTCCTCAACATGACCTCATCATGATACCCACTCCATCTGCCATATCTAAGCCTAAGTCCACCGGCATCATCATTAAAGAAGAACGGCCAGACTACACTGACTTCCTTTTTCAAGACTCACAAGACCCATGGGAAGACTTCCTTCCTCTCAGCCAGCATCTCCAACAGTTCCCACAACTTACCATGCATGATCCAGGATCCTCATCCCAACCACCTCCACAACCACACAAACCCACAACAGCAGAGAAAGCCACTCAAACACCTAGTCCCATGCCAGGACCCAAACGTGATTCTCCATACTCACGCTACCGTGGCCCCACTTGGAAGAATCCAAAGCTCTTTGAAAGCTTTTTCCCTCTAGTCTCTCGTGACACTGACCCCGATGAGACAGAAAGCTCATCTAAAGACGAGTACATGAATCTCCACTCCCATAAAGTTGTTTGTCCTAGTGCAATAATGTTTTACTTTATGTTTTTTCTTGTTGTAATAATGTTGCTTTGGTTTATGCTTTTGTCTTGTATAATTATTGCAGATTGCTTTTACTTTAAGCTTTTGCTTTTGTCAAAGTCATGTTTTAATTATTAAAGCATCTTTTGTCTTTTGTAATAATTAAAGTTGTGTCATGATGTATCTTTTGCTTTTACTTTTGAAAAGATAGGGTCCTGTCCTATCTCCTTGAGAACTTTTTATATAAGAGAACTCTCGCCCCTATTGTAATATATACCTCAAGATATACCTCCATAAGTTAATAAAAATTTCGTGTTTCCTTCAACCATGTCTTTCTAACTTCCCTCTCTCTCTCTGCAAATGAAACTCTAAGAAAGAAAAAGAATAAAGAATTAAATTTGTTCATTTTGCAAAACCTAAGGAAGTATGCTCTGCACTTGCCTTCTAGTAAGGATCCTGTGCATCAGAAACCTTTTGACTATTTCTTATCTGGTTTGGTACCCTGTTTTAGACTCAAAAGAAAGTCTGTTTTGGGTTATATAGGGGAGTTTGCTTTATCTCCAGAGAACTTAAGAGCTTTATACTCATGGCATCTTCTTCACAACCTCCAGTCCAATTATCTTCATCTATGTCTCTTCCAAACACTGTTACTAAGCATACTACATCTAAAATCGAGAGTCTTGTTGAGTATTCCTATATTCCAGATTCTGCCCAAGTAAATGAATCTTCTCTTCCTCTAGTCACAACCATCTTCCTATATCAGAGCCTGGGTTTTCTACATGGTTTTCTACATACCCCCACTTGGTATCAGAGCCCAGATTGGTATCAAAACCATACAGTAGTGGTAATGGAATGCCCATTACCACTACTGCCTATACTGATAAGTGCATATTTTTCATATATTTTGTTATTAATTTCTCCATCCTTTTCTTGTTTTGATCTTAAATATTCTAGTTATTTTAGTTAATTTTTATTTGAATAGGGAATTAATTAATATACATATTTTACCCTTTATTATATATTTGCTAGTTATTTTTATTTATTATTTTTAATTAATTGTATTATTGGAATAGGGAATTAATTTGAGATTGTGGATAAAAAGGACATGAAGAAGTTCAAATTGAAAAGGAATAAAAGTTCAAATTGGAAAAGGATTTCAATTAGAATTGAAAAAGGATTTCTTTAGACTTGTTGGAGAAGAATTCGGTCAACTAGCATTATAAAAGGAGAGCTGCCAGAGAGCGAGAGGGGGGTGTGCAGACGCAATTCGGGCAGAGGAAAATCAGCAGCTGCAAGGAGAAGAAAAAAATTAGCAGCTGGAATTAAGTTAAAGCAAAGGCAGCCGCTTGAATTAATCTCCATGATTGGTTTTGTCAATTCTCTTATTCCCAATTCAATTATGTTAGGCTAAATTTTTATTTGGTTGAGGGTGAATTCAAAACCCTAAACATGCTATGCAATTAAATTTAAATTCTATCATTCAATTTATTTAATTGAGATTGTTTATGTTCTTCTATAATTAATGTTCATGGTTTATTCTTGTTTTATTTGAGTGGCCAATTAGATAGGACTTGAATAAATTCTATTGCTAGATTAAAATTCTTGATCCGTAATTGTCTTGATATTTTAATCATAAGTAGCAGGTTGGAATCAGTGATTTCAATTGGAGAACATAACCTAGGTTAAATAATCCGAGCTTGTGTGTTTATTGCCTAGATCAACCTAATATCTTTCTTTGTTTAATGCTTCCATTATCTTAAATTTAAAGAGCTTGTTTTAAATTATTTAATGGTTAGAGATTAGGTGAAGAGCTTGTTTTGCCTAACGACACACTAAGGAAAGATTGAGACTAACAGAGCTTATTGTTGTCTACGGTTGATAGTTTCAATATAAATTGATGATAGAATTGATATATTATGTGCATGTTTGGTGGTGGCGAATGATCCTTTAACCAAAGTTTTCATCATTATTATTTCTTTTTCCTTTAACTAGAGTTTTTATTAAATTCTTGTTCGTAGTTTTAATTTCTTTATTTCTTACTATTTAGTTAAAAATTCATAAACCCCCTTTTTATTTATAATTGGTATTTTCTTTAGTTAGATTCATTTCTATTATTACTACTATTATTTTATTTTAAATCTTGCTTTAGAGTTGATAAATAAATATAACTAGCATAGTCTCTGTGGGATCGATCCTTACTCGCTCTGTACTAATTATTTATATTAGTGGTAAGGTTTTAAATTTGGTGCACCTTAACGACACTACCAAATTTTTGGCGCCGTTGCCGGGGACTAGCGTCTAGTTTGTTTATTATCACTCGTTTTATTTTATTATTTTTATTTTTATTTCTTTTCTCATCTTATTTATTTACTTTATTTTAATTGGTTATTTTTTGTTCTATATTTAGATTTTCATGAGCATAAAGGACATTCGATTGAAACTCGAACAACTTAGAGCAACCTCATCATATTCAGAACTCGATTTTGCCATCCACATTCCACTCCCAAAGACAGAGCCAAGCAGCCCAGAACCCGAACCAATGGCTTTGAATAACAACCGAAAACTTAAAGAGTTGGCCGCTCCTAACTTGGACTAGCAAACCCTATGCATTGAGAATCCAAACCCTCAGGTAAACTTTGAACTCAAATCTGGGATGATTCATCTTCTTCCTACTTTTCATGGTCTTGCAGGAGAGGATCCAAATAAGCACTTGAAGGAGTTCCATGTGGTCTGTTCCACAATGAAACCAGCCGGAGTTTCTGAAGAGCAAGTTAAGCTAATGGCCTTCCCATTCTCTTTGGCGGATTCAGCCAAGGAATGGTTGTACTATCTTCCCTCCGGTACTGTCACTACATGGAATGAGATGCGTCAGCTATTTTTGGAGAAATATTTCCCAGCATTAAAAGCTGGCAGCATTCGGAAAGAAATTTGTGGAATCCGACAGTATAATGGAGAGCCGCTTTACGACTATTGGGATCGATTCAAAAAGTTATGTGCTAGTTGCCCTCACCATCAAATAAGTGATCAACTTCTTATTCAATACTTTTATGAGGGTCTACTACCTATGGATAGGAGTATGATTGATGCCGCTAGTGGAGGAGCACTCGTGGATAAGACACCAGAAGCAGCCCGAAATCTCATTGCTAACATGGCTGCTAATTCCCAACAGTTCAACACTAGGAACGATCTACTGCCGCCACCTAAGCGAGTCAATGAGGTAAGTACTACTTCTCTAGAAAAACAAGTTTCAAATCTTACTTCTTTGGTGCAACAATTAGCTCTAGGGCAACAAATGAGACCGTGTGGCGTATGTTCTATGGTTGGGCATGCGACTGACATGTGCCCTGCCATCCAAGAGGGTTCACATGAGCAGGCCAACGCAGTTGAGGGGTTCCTAGGCCAACCAAGACAAAGGTATGATCCCTATTCTAATTTTTACAATGAAGGGTGGAAGGATCACCCTAATTTTAGGTATGGGAACCAACAACAAGGCATTCCTAATGTGGCACCATCTCGACCACCGGGCTACCCCCAACACCGGGTGCAACAACCTTACCAAGTTCGGCCACCTCCACCTCCTCAAAATCAAGGTACGTCTTTGGAAGATCTTGTAAAAGCTCTCGCTACTAACTCTATGCAATTCCAACAGACTACCCAGACACAGCTCCAACATTTAGAGAATCAAATTGGCCAACTGGCCACATCTATGAGTAGGATAGAGGGTAGAACTTCAGGAAAGTTACCTTCTCAACCAGAAATTAATCCAAAAGAGAATGCTAGTGCTATGTCTCTTAGGAGCGGAAAGCAATTAGAACCATTATTAGCTAAGCCATCAAAAGTGTCTGCAACATCATCACCCTTTGTGACCAATTTCTCCCCTGAGGCTCTTCCTTTAACAAGGAAAGACGATTCCCACTCGACATTGCCAGTCGATCCATCTGGCCAGGTAAGTACCCCCTCACCTCGAATTAAGACTCTTTCCATTCCTCCACCATTTCCTAGCAGATTTAAACAATCCAAGAAAGAAGAGCAAGAAAAGGAAATCCTTGAGACCTTTCGTAAAGTAGAGGTAAATATTCCTCTACTTGATGCTATTAAACAAGTGCCGCGTTATGCAAAGTTTTTGAAGGAATTATGCAGCAACAAGCGAAAGTTGAGCGGTAACGAAACGGTAAGTGTTGGAGAGAATGTTTCTGCTGTACTTCAAAGAAAACTTCCGCCTAAGTGCAAGGATCCAGGTACTTTCACTATCCCCTGCACTATTGGTAACGAAAAGATGTATGCTAGATTTAGGGGCCTCAATTAATGTTATGCCATATTCAATTTATAACTCTTTGAATTTAGGTCCAATGGAAGAAATTGGTATAATTATTCAATTGGATGACAGATCTAATGCTTACCCGAAGGGGGTTATGGAAGATGTTCTTGTGCAGGTCAATGAATTGGTCTTTCCAGCTGATTTTTATATCCTTGAAATGGAGGATGAGTTGTCGCCCAATCTCACTCCTATTCTGTTGAGGCGGCCATTCCTTAAGACAGCTCGAACCAATATTGATGCTCACGATGGAACCCTTACAATGGAATTCGATGGTGAAGTGATCCGCTTCAATATCTTTGAGGCAATGAGGTATCCTAGTGATGTTCATTCTGTTTTTGCCATAGATGATATTAATACTTTGGTGCAGGATTTCTTTGAATTATCCGGTAATGAAAATTTTAAAATTGCCATAAGCAAAAATCTTACGAAAGATGATTCTAAGGAGCATGCAAATTTGATAAAATTGGATGATGAGGTAGAGGAAGCTATGGCAATCTTAGATGGAGCAGTCACATTACACACCAATGGGTATAATGTGTCTTACCTTGAATTGCCTTTATTAAACGAGAAACTTTTACCTTCAATTGTGCAGGCACCTACCTTAGAACTTAAACCACTCCCAGAACACCTGCAATATATTTACTTGGGTGAGAATGAAACACTTCCAGTCATAATTGCTAAAACCCTCACCCCAGTTCAACAAGAAAAGTTAATTAGGGTGCTTCGAGATCACAAGACGGCGATTGGCTGGACCATTGCCGACATTAAGGGAATTAGTCCTTCCATGTGCATGCATCGCATTTTGCTAGAGGAAGGGTCTAAACCAACGAGAGATGCACAACGCCGCCTTAATCCACTAATGATGGAAGTCGTAAAAAAAGAGATACTGAAACTCCTTAATGTAGGGATTATTTATCCCATTTCTGATAGTAAATGGGTGAGTCCTGTGCAGGTAGTTCCAAAAAAATCAGGCATCACAGTGGTCAAGAATGAAGAAAATGAGCTTGTGCCAACTAGAGTTCAAACTGGGTGGAGAGTTTGCATTGACTATCGTAAACTGAATGCAGCCACTCGCAAGGATCATTTTCCTCTGCCATTCATTGATCAAATGCTTGAAAGGTTAAGCGGTCACTCTCATTATTGTTTTTGTGATGGTTACTCAGGTTATAATCAAATCGTTATCGCTCCGGAAGACCAAGAGAAAATGACATTCACATGCCCCATCAGAACATTTGCTTACCAACGCATGCTGTTTGGTCTGTGTAACACTCCTCCCACTTTCCAAAGGTGTATGATAAGTATTTTTTCTGATTATGTGGAGAACATCATTGAGGTATTTATGGATGATTTTACAGTTTATGGTGATTCTTTCGATAAATGTTTAGATAACCTTACACTTGTTCTTAAACGATGCATTGACACTAACCTTGTGCTTAATTGGGAAAAATGTCATTTTATGGTTAATCAAGGTATTGTACTAGGCCATGTTATTTCTGAAAAGGGGATTGAAGTTGATAAATCTAAGATAGATCTTATACGCTCCTTACCACCTCCCACTAGTGTGAGGGAGGTTCGTTCTTTTCTTGGTCATACAGGTTTCTATCGCAGGTTTATCAAGGACTTCTCCAAGATAGCTTTACCTCTCTGCAACTTAGTTCAAAAGGATGCAAAGTTTGACTTCAATGAAGAGTGCCAAAGAGCTTTTAAGAAGTTAAAAGAGGTTTTGACATCGGCCCCTGTAATTCAACCACCAAACTGGGATTTACCATTTGAGATTATGTGCGATGCTAGTGACTATGCTGTTGGAGCCGTATTGGGCCAGCGTGTGGGCAAGCTTCCTCATGTCATCTATTATGCCTCTCGTACATTGAATGATGCACAACTTAACTACTCCACTACCGAGAAAGAACTTTTAGCAGTTATCTTTGCCTTAGAGAAATTTCGTTCTTATTTAATTGGATCTAAGGTAATCGTTTACTCTGACCATGCAGCTATTAGGTACTTGCTCACCAAAAAGGATGCCAAGCCACGCCTTATTCGATGGATACTTCTATTGCAAGAATTTGACTTAGAGATTCTAGATAAAAGAGGTTCTGAGAATTTGGTGGCAGATCATTTGAGTCGACTTACCTATAACGAAGATGCACTTCCATTGCATGAAAATTTTCCAGATGAGCAGTTATTACATGTAGGTATAGTTACTCCTTGGTATGCAGATATTGTCAATTACTTGGTTACCAGAACAGTACCGAATGAGATAACCCGTGCACAAAAGGCCAAGATCAAGAGTGATGCCAAGTACTATGTGTGGGATGAGCCATACTTGTGGAAGCATTGTTCTGATCAAGTTATTAGAAGGTGCGTACCCGAAACTGAATTTACTTCTATTCTCACCTTTTGTCATACTTTGGCTTGTGGAGGACATTTTGGACCAAAGAGAACAGCCCTTAAGGTACTTGCAAGCGGTTTTTATTGGCCATCACTATTTAAGGACGCATATTTGTTTTGCAAATCTTGTGATCGTTGTCAGAGAACAGGTAATTTGGGACCTAGAAATCAAATGCCGCAATCTCCCATTCTTATAGTCGAGATTTTTTATGTTTGGGGCATCGACTTCATGGGACCATTTCCTTCATCATTTGGTAATCTCTATATTGTTCTGACGGTTGATTATGTTTCAAAATGGGTGGAAGCAAAAGCCACCCGAACTAACGATTCTAAGGTTGTGGTAGATTTTATAAAGAGTAACATCTTTACAAGGTTTGGAACACCAAAGGCAATTATCAGCGACAGAGGCACTCACTTTTGTAACAGGTCAGTAGAAGCCCTCTTTCGAAAATACAACATCACTCACAAGGTATCTACATCTTACCATCCCCAAACTAGTGGGCAAGCTGAGGTGTCTAATAGGGAAGTGAAATCAATTCTTGAAAAGACAGTTAATCCAAATAGAAAGGACTGGAGCTTACGGCTTGATGATGCACTTTGGGCATATAGGACCGCATACAAAACTCCTATTGGTATGTCACCCTACAGGTTAGTATATGGTAAGCCTTGTCATCTTCCAGTGGAACTTGAACATAAAGCATGGTGGGCTGTGAAACAATGTAACATGGAACTGGACGCCGCCGGCCAACACAGAAAACTCCAATTGCAAGAATTAGAGGAAATTCGAAATGATGCCTATGAGAGTTCACGAATCTATAAGGAAAAGACTAAGGCTTTTCATGACAAGCAGATCTTGAGAAAGAATTTTGAAGTTGGACAGAAAGTTCTGCTATTCCATTCTCGCCTTAAGTTGTTTCCAGGTAAGTTACGTTCTCGATGGGTTGGGCCTTTTATTGTTGTTAATATTTTTCCTCATGGTGCAGTTGAGATCAGGAGCTTAAAAACAGGTAAAGAGTTCAAAGTTAATGGTCATAGGTTGAAGCTTTCAGACACTTACTATGAAAACTTTCAGACACTTAATGTAGATGAGGCTCCACTTTATGAACCTGCATACGTTGATGAGTGAAACTTGAGAACCATGTCAGGCTGATGACAATAAACCAAGCGCTTATTGGGAGGCAACCCAATGGCTGGAGAAAAGATTTTGAGAGCACGCCATAACAGATTTGATCTTTCTCTCTCTCATTCTCATTTACTTTACCTACGTTATGTTGAATTTTGTTTGTTTCTGTTTGTGTGTCTCATCTCATTTCCCCATGTTTAATTCTGTCTTTTGTTAGCTTACCTTGAGGACAATGTAAGAATTAAGTGTGGGGGGGGGGTGGATTTCGAACTTAGTTTTTGTTGTTTCGTTTTTTTTCTTAAAAAAAACATTGTTTTGAATATTAGCCAGTGATAAGAATTTGACCACTCTGAGGGGGCACTTGAGACTCTTAAAACCAATTTTCTTTGCTAGGTTATACAACCCTAAAACAGCTTTCCTTAGATTAAAACATGTACCAAACCAGATAAGAAAACAACTAAAGACCGTCTCAAGTGTTCTGATACACAGGATCCTTCATACAAAGACAAGTGTAGAGCATACTAACTTAGTTTTGAACAAATTCATTTTTAAAATTTTCCTTATTCTTTTTCTTATCTATTTCAGAGCTCCATAGAACTTAAGAAAGAGGAGTTTAGAGAGACATGGATAATAGAACACTCAATATATTGCTTAAAGCTAACCTCTGCTCTGAACGAGGAGGAAGCTCCCTTATATAGGGATTACAACGAGAAAAAACTAAACTTAGAAAAGTGAGACAAGACCCTCATCTTTTCATAAAGCAAACAACTATTCAAACTTTAATAAAGTAAAGTAGGGATAGGACCCCCTAACTTTATCTTTTACATAAAAAGACAAGACATAAAAGCAAAAGCTACTTTAATAAAGTAAAGTAGGGACAGGACCCCCTAACTTTATCTTTTACATAAAAAGACAAGACATAAAAGTATAACATGACAAAGCCAAAAGCAGGATAAAGACATGCGGCGGAGATTACAGAGAGGATAGATTCATCCCGTAATCATCTGAGCTAGAGCTGGATTCAAATCTGCGGTAGTTAACGCAGCTTTTGTGACAGTTGGCTCCATGAGGTTCACAGAACAAGGTGCACTGTTCTAGATAAGTAGGGCCATCATACTGAGGACATCCTTTTGCATGGACAATCCTGGGAATTCAGAGAGATCTGCATTGGGATGGCGGATGAGTGATGATGGGCTCAGATTGTGAAATGACTCTTGATGACTGGCCTTGTTCTTGTTGGGGTGAAACTCCTGGAGGAGTTGACTAAGTGGTAAAAAGTCATCCTCAGGATCCTGGGAATCCTAGTAGTAAATTTGTGGAGGAGTATTTGGACGTTCTTATTTGATAATGATACATTTGCTAGAACTAGAAGGATTAGGTACCATGAACATTTCATGACGAGGTCCAATAGAACTAGAGATGATGTCTTGTGGTGGTGGAGGAACATGATTTAAGGACAGCAGATGATTCATGAGAGCCTTTTTTAACATGGGGTCTTGATCCAGTGTGCTGGGATGAGGGGTTGTATGGTAGTGGCTGATTTGTGGTTGAGCAAAGAAGGCGGTTGTTTCTAGGTGACGGAAATATAGCCGGTGGACTATGAACACGGATGTGAATTTTTCAGCTTTATGAGAAAGGATGGTGGAAAGATGATGGTTGTGACTAAGCTGCTGGAGTTGGGATCTCCATTGAGGAATATGAGAGAACCACTCTAACAGAGTCGATAGCAGAGAAGTAGCCTTGGAATGATTATTGAGGGTGTTGACTTGTAGGGTAAGGGGATGATTAACTGAGTTGCATGGAGTACAGTTAAGCACCAGAAATACCAGAGTTCATCTTCACTGATATCCCTGACAGAGGGGATGAAGAATCCTGTGATGAAGAGATTCTCAGGATGAAAAGTGAGGAACTGATTGTGAGGGTTTTCTTCAAGGAAGAAAGCTTTCATGTAGTAGCAGAAAAGAAATTGTTTAGCAAACTCCTGAAGGTGGTAGAGGGAAGGAAAAGTTTGTACAGGCCTTGGGAAGGTCTTTTGGGTGAGAGCCTTAGAAGGCAGAGAGGTAGCAGTAGATCTAGTAGCCATGAAGACCGGGAAGACTGGGGAAGTGTAGAAGATTGGAGAGGCAGGTGTCTGAATGCGAGATAGGAAATCTGGAATGAGGTTCTTTTGTCCTTTTATATGTTCAACATCAAATTCATATCGGGAAAACCATTCCTGCAACCGAAGTAACTGGCTGTTGGGAATTGTTTGACCTTTAAACTGGAGGACTTTAGGGAAAGAGGAATTATCCAATCTGATCAGGAATCTATGGCCAAGGAGGTGGTATTCGAACTTTTTGATGCTGTTTTTTACGGCAAGGATCTCCTTGTAGATCGTGTGATAGTGCTGCTGGGCTGGACTAAAATGTCCACTAGCATATCCGATTAGATATTCCTTTTTGTCAATCTGTTCAAGCAACAGGGCTCCCCATGATGTGTCTGAAGCATCGGTCTGTAGGATACGTTTGCCATCTGTCATGATCTTGAGTTTTGGTGGATTATGGGCTATCTGCTTTAGCTGCTGGACAGCTGTAGTGTGACTGGAATCCCAAGAGATAGGATTCTTTTTTAGTAAAGCAGAGAGTATACTTGTCTGCTGGTCCACATGAGGCAGGAAATCGCAGATGTAGTTGATGATGCCAAGGAACTGTTTGACTTGTTTCTTTGTGAAATCCTTATCTGGAAAGTGGAGTAATTCTTGTGCAATGTGGGGTCCAGGTTGATAGAATCCATTCTTTATCTGCATACCGAGATATTCTACGGTATCTGTGGCAATTGTACTCTTTTTGTCTGAAAGCATAATACCGTATTGATCTACGATATCATGGAACTGTTGGAGTAAAACTTGATGCTCTTCTGGAGTACCTGAAAACAGAAGCAAATCGTCAATATAAACAAGGGTATGGTGAAGGATGGGCTGGAAGATTTGGGTCATGGCTTTTTGGAAACTGGATGGTGCGGTTTTGAGACCAAAGGGAAGAACAGTCTATTGGTAATGGGCATTTGGAATACAGAATGCAGTTTTATAACGTTCAGCAGGGTCAATACCCAGCTGTCAAAACCCAAACTTTAAGTCAAACTTAGAAAATATTCTGGCATTTTGGAGGTAGGTAAAGATGGAATTTCTCCGAGGTAAAGGAAATTTATCATCCTGTAAAAACTGGTTTAAAGGCTGATAATCAATGACAAGACGCTTTTTACCCCGTAACGTTTCAGCACGTTTATTAACATAAAAGGCTTGGCAGGCCCACGGAGAAGTTGTGGGCTCAATGAGGCCTTGGGCGAGTAACTCTGCACATTCTGTTTGGGCTAACTGAAGCTCAGAAGGAGGCATACCCGGAGGGGTTGCTTTGGTAGGATTAAGGTCTTCATTAAGCTTAAAAGGAAGCTTAACGAAATGGGCTGGATTTTTCCACAGAGGATGTGGATGGGCAAAGGCCAAATGATTTGGAGGACAAAACCTTAGTAACTGGGCCGAAATAGACTGATAATCAGGAGGAGACTGGGCCAAATGATAGAGTTTGAGCTGGTCTGTGTATGGTTGGAACATGGACTGGAATCTGAGACCAGTAGGAAGGACTTGAATCTTTTGGGCTTGGAATAGGATATCAAACCCAAGAAGAAGATCTTTGTCAGGTAGGCTAGACCCAATAACATGGGTCCAAACTGTGAGCTTTGGGAACAGCTGAATTCCAATTCTAGACTTGGTGCGAAGCTTTGTAGAAAACAATTTTCCACTAGCAGCACGGAAATGATTTTCATTTGAAATCCAGGTTTCAGGAGGCAAAATAGCAGGGTTTAAAATACTGCGCTGAGCACCAGTATCTATGAAGGCAATAGCAGGAATGGGCCGACTGTATTTGGATAACAGGATTTGGATTTTGACGAAAGGAATGGGTTGAACTGACAATTGAGTGGAGGATGAAGGTACTGACTGGATGTTGAAGACAGGGGAATAGTCTTCTAGTTCAGTAGATGAAGCTGAATCTGAATCTGAATCAAAAGTGCCAAGGGCAAAAACTATATCCGGGTCAGGACTTTCTTTTTCAGAGCATAGAAACTCAATTTGGTCAGTATCAGGAGAGAACTGATGTAAGGACTGAAGCTATTCAACTAAGCGTTGAGACCGCTTAGGGTTCTTAGGGCATTCTTTAGCAAAATGTCTGAGCTTTTTGCAAATGAAGCATCTGCTCTTTTTTCTTCGTCTGTCAAGGATCTCAGAAGGTTCTCGTCTTCTGAAGTACCGAATCTTTTTGTGACGCCTAGGGAATGGGCGTGACTGTGGAGTTCTGGAAGATTTTTTGTGAAATCTGACTTTATGGTGTTTCTTCGTGGAGGGACAAGTACAATGCTTAGAGTCTTTGCACTTGATTTCCAAGTAGGGTTTCTTGCAATCGATTCAGAATATGGTTCTTAGAAAGGGTTGAATATTACCTTAGTTTATACTTGATTCTTGTGTTGATTTCCTCTTAATTGAGATTCATTAAACCATGAGCACTAATATCAAATCTTTCATAATTTTGACTTAGAATTTGAGATTGACGCAGCCTGAGTTGAGAATTTTAGATTGAGTAAATGATTGTTTGTCTTGATTCTTATCTCAACAATACAGTGTAGTATACACAGGCACCATAGTCGGAAATAGCTACCTATAACCCTTAAGAGTGAAGCTATCCTTGAGTAATTTGGGCCTATGTACCACCAGTATGTAGAGGATAATCTACCATGAGAAGAAGGCTACCTTAAGGGGTAGAGTGAAAGCTTCTAACTAAAAAAAAAAAGCACACAAATGCCTGTAAAAGAAGAAAAAAAAATGGAGATCAAGATGATAAGATTAGTTTGACATACTCTTTTCTTTGTTCGAGACAAAGGCTGTTGATATTGAAGATTTTGGGAATGAATTTTAATTTAATTTGATTCACACACACTGATAAGTACATATTTTTCATATATATTGTTATTAATTTCTCCATCTTTTTCTTGTTTTGATCTTAACTATTCTAGTTATTTTAGTTAATTTTTAATTGAATAGGAAATTAATTAATATACATATTTTACCCTTTATTATATATTTGCTAGTTATTTTTATTTATTATTTTTAATTAATTGTATTATTTTATTGAATAGGGAATTAATTGGAAATTGTGGATAAAAA
>MKYO02012009.1:154091-196021 GCA_002013955.2 Citrus medica | reverse complement strand
TATTATTTTATTTTAAATCTTGCTTTAGAGTTGATAAATAAATATAACTAGCATAGTCTCTGTGGGATCGATCCTTACTCGCTCTGTACTAATTATTTATATTAGTGGTAAGGTTTTAAATTTGGTGCACCTTAACGACACTACCAAATTTTTGGCGCCGTCTCCGGGGACTAGTGTCTAGTTCGTTTATTATCACTCGTTTTATTTTATTATTTTTATTTTTATTTCTGTTCTCAGCTTATTTATTTACTTTATTTTAATTGGTTATTTTTTGTTCTATATTTAGATTTTCATGAGCATAAAGGACATTCGATTGAAACTCGAACAACTTGGAGAAACCTCATCATATTCAGAACTCGATTTTGCCATCCACATTCCACTCCCAAAGACAGAGCCAAGCAGCCCAGAACCCGAACCAATGGCTCAGAATAACAACCGAACACTTAAAGAGTTGGCAGCTCCTAACTTGGACCAGCAACCCCTATGCATTGAGAATCCAAACCCTCAGGTAAACTTTGAACTCAAATCTGGGATGATTCATCTTCTTCCTACTTTTCATGGTCTTGCAGGAGAGGATCCAAATAAGCACTTGAAGGAGTTCCATGTGGTCTGTTCCACAATGAAACCAGCCGGAGTTTCTGAAGAGCAAGTTAAGCTAATGGCCTTCCCATTCTCTTTGGCGGATTCAGCCAAGGAATGGTTGTACTATCTTCCCTCCGGTACTGTCACTACATGGAATGAGATGCGTCAGCTATTTTTGGAGAAATATTTCCCAGCATCAAAAGCTGGCAGCATTCGAAAAGAAATTTGTGGAATCCGACAGTATAATGGAGAGCCGCTCTACGACTATTGGGAACGATTCAAAAAGCTATGTGCTAGTTGCCCTCACCATCAGATAAGTGATCAACTTCTTATTCAATACTTTTATGAGGGTCTACTACCTATGGATAGGAGTATGATTGATGCCGCTAGTGGAGGAGCACTCGTGGATAAGACACCAGAAGCAGCCCGAAATCTCATTGCTAACATGGCTGCTAATTCCCAACAGTTCAACACTAGGAACGATCTACTGCCGCCACCTAAGCGAGTCAATGAGGTAAGTACTACTTCTCTAGAAAAACAAGTTTCAAATCTTACTTCTTTGGTGCAACAATTAGCTCTAGGGCAACAAATGAGACCGTGTGGCGTATGTTCTATGGTTGGGCATGCGACTGACATGTGCCCTGCCATCCAAGAGGGTTCACATGAGCAGGCCAACGCAGTTGAGGGGTTCCTAGGCCAACCAAGACAAAGGTATGATCCCTATTCTAATTTTTACAATGAAAGGTGGAAGGATCACCCTAATTTTAGGTATGGGAACCAACAACAAGGCATTCCTAATGTGGCACCATCTCGACCACCGGGCTACCCCCAACACCGGGTGCAACAACCTTACCAAGTTCGGCCACCTCCACCTCCTCAAAATCAAGGTACGTCTTTGGAAGATCTTGTAAAAGCTCTCGCTACTAACTCTATGCAATTCCAACAGACTACCCAGACACAGCTCCAACATTTAGAGAATCAAATTGGCCAACTGGCCACATCTATGAGTAGGATAGAGGGTAGAACTTCAGGAAAGTTACCTTCTCAACCAGAAATTAATCCAAAAGAGAATGCTAGTGCTATGTCTCTTAGGAGCGGAAAGCAATTAGAACCATTATTAGCTAAGCCATCAACAGTATCTACAACATCATTGCCCTCTGTGACCAATTCTTCCCCTGAGGCTCTTCCTTTAACAAGGAAAGACGATTCCCACTCAACATTGCCAGTCGATCCATCTGGCCAGGTAAGCACCCCATCACCTCGAATTAAGACTCTTTCCATTCCTCCACCATTTCCTAGCAGATTTAAACAATCCAAGAAAGAAGAGCAAGAAAAGGAAATCCTTGAGACCTTTCGTAAAGTAGAGGTAAATATTCCTCTACTTGATGCTATTAAACAAGTGCCGCGTTATGCAAAGTTTTTGAAGGAATTATGCAGCAACAAGCGAAAGTTGAGCGGTAACGAAAAGGTAAGTGTTGGAGAGAATGTTTCTGCTGTACTTCAAAGAAAACTTCCGCCTAAGTGCAAGGATCCAGGTACTTTCACTATCCCCTGCACTATTGGTAATACCAGATTCGAAAGATGTATGCTAGATTTAGGGGCCTCAATTAATGTTATGCCATATTCAATTTATAACTCCTTAAATTTAGGTCCAATGGAAGAAACTGGTATAATTATTCAATTGGCTGACAGATCTAATGCTTACCCGAAGGGGGTTATGGAAGATGTTCTTGTGCAGGTCAATGAATTGGTCTTTCCAGCTGATTTTTATATCCTTGAAATGGAGGATGAGTTGTCGCCCAATCCCACTCCTATTCTGTTGGGGCGGCCATTCCTTAAGACAGCCCGAACCAAGATTGATGTTCACGATGGAACCCTTACAATGGAATTCGATGGTGAAGTAATCCGCTTCAATATATTTGAGGCAATGAGGTATCCTAGTGATGTTCATTCTGTTTTTGCCATAGATGATATTAATACTTTGGTGCAGGATTTCTTTGAATTATCCGGTAATGACAATTTTGAAATTGCCATAAGCAAAAATCTTACGAAAGATGATTCTAAGGAGCATGCAAATTTGATAAAATTGGATGATGAGGTAGAGGAAGCTATGGCGATCTTAGATGGAGCAGTCACGTTACACACCAATGGGTATAATGTGTCTTACCTTGAATTGCCTTTATTAAACGAGAAACTTTTACCTTCAATTGTGCAGGCACCTACCATAGAACTTAAACCACTCCCAGAACACCTGCAATATATTTACTTGGGTGAGAATGAAACACTTCCAGTCATAATTGATAAAACCCTCACCCCAGTTCAACAAGAAAAGTTAATTAGGGTGCTTCGAGATCACAAGACGGCAATTGGCTGGACCATTTCCAACAATAAGGGAATTAGTCCTTCCATGTGCATGCATCGCATTTTACTAGAGGAAGGGTCTAAACCAACGAGAGATGCACAACGCCGCCTTAATCCACCAATGATGGAAGTCGTAAAAAAAGAGATACTGAAACTCCTTAATGTAGGGATTATTTATCCCATTTCCGATAGTAAATGGGTGAGTCCTGTGCAGGTAGTTCCAAAACAATCAGGGATCACAGTGGTCAAAAATGAAGAAAATGAGCTTGTGCCAACTAGAGTTCAAACTGGATGGAGAGTTTGCATTGACTATCATAAACTAAATGCAGCCACTCGCAATGATCATTTTCCTTTGTCATTCATTGATCAAATGCTTGAAGGGTTAAGTGTTCACTCTCATTATTGTTTTCTTGATGGTTACTCAAGTTATTATCAGATCCTTATCGCTCCGGAAGACCAAGAGAAAATGACATTCACATGCCCCTTCGGAACATTTGCTTACCGACGCATGTTGTTTGGTCTCTGTAACGCTCCTGCCACTTTCCAAAGGTGTGTGATGAGTATTTTTTCTGATTATGTGGAGAACATCATTGAGGTATTTATAGATGATTTTACAGTTTATGGTGATTATTTCAATAAATGTTTAGATAACCTTACAATTGTTCTTAAACGATGCATTGACACTAACCATGAGCTTAATTGGGAAAAATGTCATTTTATGGTTAATCAAAGTATTGTACTAGGCCATGTTATTTCTGAAGTTGATAAATCTAAGATAGATCTTATACGCTCCTTACCACCTCCCACTAGTGTGTGGGAGGTTCGTTCTTTTCTTGGTCATACAGGTTTCTATCGCAGGTTTATCAAGGACTTCTCCATGATAGCTTTACCTCTCTGTAACTTACTTCAAAAGGATGCAACGTTTGACTTCAATGAAGAGTGCCAAAGAGCTTTTAAGAAGTTAAAAGAGGTTTTGACATCGGCCCCTGTAATTCAACCACCAAACTGGGATTTACCATTTGAGATTATGTGCGATGCTAGTGACTATGCTGTTGGAGCCGTATTGGGCCAGCGTGTGGGCAAGCTTCCTCATGTCATCTATTATGCCTCTCGTACATTGAATGATGCACAACTTAACTACTCCACTACCGAGAAAGAACTTTTAGCAGTTATCTTTGCCTTAGAGAAATTTCGTTCTTATTTAATTGGATCTAAGGTAATCGTTTACTCTGACCATGCAGCTATTAGGTACTTGCTCACCAAAAAGGATGCCAAGCCGCGCCTTATTCGATGGATACTTCTATTGCAAGAATTTGACTTAGAGATTCTAGATAAAAGAGGTTCTGAGAATTTGGTGGCAGATCATTTGAGTCGACTTACCTATAACGAAGATGCACTTCCATTGCATGAAAATTTTCCAGATGAGCAGTTATTACATGTAGGTATAGTTACTCCTTGGTATGCAGATATTGTCAATTACTTGGTTACCAGAACAGTACCGAATGAGATAACCCGTGCACAAAAGGCCAAGATCAAGAGTGATGCCAAGTACTATGTGTGGGATGAGCCATACTTGTGGAAGCATTGTTCTGATCAAGTTATTAGAAGGTGCGTACCCGAAACTGAATTTACTTCTATTCTCACCTTTTGTCATACTTTGGCTTGTGGAGGACATTTTGGACCAAAGAGAACAGCCCTTAAGGTACTTGCAAGCGGTTTTTATTGGCCATCACTATTTAAGGACGCATATTTGTTTTGCAAATCTTGTGATCGTTGTCAGAGAACAGGTAATTTGGGACCTAGAAATCAAATGCCGCAATCTCCCATTCTTATAGTCGAGATTTTTGATGTTTGGGGCATCGACTTCATGGGACCATTTCCTTCATCATTTGGTAATCTCTATATTGTTCTGACGGTTGATTATGTTTCAAAATGGGTGGAAGCAAAAGCCACCCGAACTAACGATTCTAAGGTTGTGGTAGATTTTATAAAGAGTAACATCTTTACAAGGTTTGGAACACCAAAGGCAATTATCAGCGACAGAGGCACTCACTTTTGTAACAGGTCAGTAGAAGCCCTCTTTCGAAAATACAACATCACTCACAAGGTATCTACATCTTACCATCCCCAAACTAGTGGGCAAGCTGAGGTGTCTAATAGGGAAGTGAAATCAATTCTTGAAAAGACAGTTAATCCAAATAGAAAGGACTGGAGCTTACGGCTTGATGATGCACTTTGGGCATATAGGACCGCATACAAAACTCCTATTGGTATGTCACCCTACAGGTTAGTATATGGTAAGCCTTGTCATCTTCCAGTGGAACTTGAACATAAAGCATGGTGGGCTGTGAAACAATGTAACATGGAACTGGACGCCGCCGGCCAACACAGAAAACTCCAATTGCAAGAATTAGAGGAAATTCGAAATGATGCCTATGAGAGTTCACGAATCTATAAGGAAAAGACTAAGGCTTTTCATGACAAGCAAATCTTGAGAAAGAATTTTAAAGTTGGACAGAAAGTTCTGCTATTCCATTCTCGCCTTAAGTTGTTTCCAGGTAAGTTACGTTCTCGATGGGTTGGGCCTTTTATTGTTATTAATGTTTTTCCTCATGGTGCAGTTGAGATCAGGAGCTTAAAGACAGGTAAAGAGTTCAAAGTTAATGGTCATAGGTTGAAGCCTTACTATGAAAACTTTCAGACACTTAATGTAGATGAGGCTCCGCTTTATGAACCTACGTACGTTGATGAGTGAAACTTGAGAACCATGTCAGGCTGATGACAATAAACCAAGCGCTTATTGGGAGGCAACCCAATGGCTGGAGAAAAGATTTTGAGAGCACGCCATAACAGATTTGATCTTTCTCTCTCTCATTCTCATTTACTTTACCTACGTTATGTTTGAATTTTGTTTACCTCATTTTCCCATGTTTAATTCTATCTTTTGTTAGCTTACCTTGAGGACAATGTAAGAATTATTTGAGATTGATGCAGCCTGAGTTGAGAATTTTAGATTGAGTAAATGACTGTTTGTCTTGATTCTTATCTCCACAATACAGTGTAGTATACACAAGCACCATAGTCAGAAATAGCTACCTATAACCCTTAAGAGTGAAGCTATCCTTGAGTAATTTGGGCCTATGTACCACCAGTATGTAGAGGATAATCTACCATGAGAAGAAGGCTACCTTAAGGGGTAGAGTGAAAGCTCCTGACTAAAAAAATAATAATAACAAAAAAAAAACAAAAAAAATGCACACAAATGCCTGTAAAAGAGGAAAAAATTAGAGATCAAGATGATAAGATTAGTTTGACCTACTCTTTTCTTTGTTCGAGACAAAGGCTGTTGATATTGAAGATTTTGGGAATGAATTTTAATTGAATTGATTCACACACACACTATGAGAATCAAAAGATAGATGAGATTGACTATTGAATTAAAGTTAGAACTTCGATAATATTTGAAATTTTTTTTTGAGCTATATGACTTATACAATCTTTGAGGCTATTTTTATTCTAAATTCTTTTGTTGTTTATTGTAAAAAAAAATTGCAATGATGTTTGCGGGTATCATCGCTGAAGCCCTCATGAGACTATAACTCGTCCACTAGGGCCGCCTAGGGGTTTAAAGGCTTGTTGCATATGCTAAATGCAATCGTGATTTCCTACGAAAGTGGACTAGTTTAGGTTTTCTTTTTATTTTTGTTCTAGGTTTGCTCGAGGACGAGCAAAGAGTAAGTGTGGGGGAATTTGATAAGTGCATATTTTTCATATATTTTGTTATTAATTTCTCCATCTTTTTCTTGTTTTGATCTTAAATATTCTAGTTATTTTAGTTAATTTTTAATTGAATAGGGAATTAATTAATATACATATTTTACCCTTTATTATATATTTGCTAGTTATTTTTATTTATTATTTTTAATTAATTGTATTATTTTATTGAATAGGGAATTAATTGGAGATTGTGGATAAAAAGGAATAAAAGTTCAAATTGGAAAAGGATTTCAATTAGAATTGGAAAAGGATTTCAATTAGAATTGGAAAAGGATTTCAATTAGAATTGGAAAAGGATTTCAATTAGAATTGGAAAAGGATTTCAATTAGAATTGGAAAAGGATTTCAATTAGAATTGGAAAAGGATTTCAATTAGAATTGGAAAAGGATTTCAATTAGAATTGGAAAAGGATTTCAATTAGAATTGGAAAAGGATTTCAATTAGAATTGGAAAAGGATTTCAATTAGAATTGGAAAAGGATTTCAATTAGAATTGGAAAAGGATTTCAATTAGAATTGGAAAAGGATTTCAATTAGAATTGGAAAAGGATTTCAATTAGAATTGGAAAAGGATTTCAATTAGAATTGGAAAAGGATTTCAATTAGAATTGGAAAAGGATTTCAATTAGAATTGGAAAAGGATTTCAATTAGAATTGGAAAAGGATTTCAATTAGAATTGGAAAAGGATTTCAATTAGAATTGGAAAAGGATTTCAATTAGAATTGGAAAAGGATTTCAATTAGAATTGGAAAAGGATTTCAATTAGAATTGAAAAAGGATTTCTTTAGACTTGTTGGAGAAGAATTCAGTCAACTAGCATTATAAAAGGAGAGCTGCCAGAGAGCGAGAGGGGGTGTGTGCAGACGCAATTCGGGCAGAGGAAAATCAGCAGCTGCAAGGAGAAGAAAAAAATCAGCAGCTGGAATTAAGTTAAAGCAAAGGCAGCCGCTTGAATTAATCTCCATGATTGGTTTTGTCAATTCTCTTATTCCCAATTCAATTATGTTAGGCTAAATTTTTATTTGGTTGAGGGTGAATTCAAAACCCTAAACATGCTATGCAATTAAATTTAAATTCTATCATTCAATTTATTTAATTGAGATTGTTTATGTTCTTCTATAATTAATATTCATGGTTTATTCTTGTTTTATTTGAGTGGCCAATTAGATAGGACTTGAATAAATTCTATTGTTAAATTAAAATTCTTGATCCGTAATTGTCTTGAGATTTTAATCACAAAATTCTTTATTTTAAATCTTGCTTTAGAGTTGATAAATAAATATAACTAGCATAGTCTCTGTTGGATCGATCCTTACTCGCTCTGTACTAATTATTTATATTAGTGGTAAGGTTTTAAATTTGGTGCACCTTAACGACACTACCACACACACTATGAGAATCAAAAGCGAGATGAGATTGACTATTGAATTAAAGTTAGAACTTCGATAATATTTGAAATTTTTTTTGAGCTATATGACTTATACAATCTTTGAGGCTATTTTTATTCTATATTCTTTTGTTCTTTGTTCGAAAAAAAATTGCAATGATGTTTGTGGGTATCTGAATAAGTCTCGTGATTTCCGGCCTCATGTGGATCAGCAGACAAGTGTCCTTTCGGCTTTACTAAAAAAGAATCCTATCTCTTGGGATTCCAGTCACACTACAACTGTCCAGCAGAAAAAGTAGATAGCCCAGAATCCACCAAAACTCAAGATTATGACAGATGGCAAACGCATCCTCTAGAACGATGCTTCAGACACATCGTGGGGAGCCCTGTTGCTTGAACATCTTGACAAAAAATAATATTTGATCGGATATGCTAATGGACATTTTAGTCCAGCCCAGCAGCACTATCACACAATTTACAAGGAGATCCTTGCCGTAAAAAACGGCATCAAAAAGTTCGAATACCATCTTCTTGGCCATAGATTCTTGATCAGATAGGATAATTCCTCTTTCCCTAAAGTCCTACAGTTTAAGGGTAAACCAATTCCCAACGGCCAGTTACTTCGGTTACAAGAATGGTTTTCGCGATATGAATTTGATGTTGAACATAGAAAAGGACAAAAGAACCTCATTCCAGATTTCCTATCCCGCATCCAGAAACCTGCTTCTCCAATCTTCTACATTTCCCCGGTCTTCCCATCAGTTCAGATGATTCCCAACAGCACCTGACATATATTTCCCGTCTTCTTATGGCGGACCATGCTGGGTCTACCACTATTGATCCCCCTCCTAGGGAGCCTGGCCAACCACCAGATCCCAACCATCATTCAGATCCCTAGACAAATTCCTCGTCATGAGCTCATCAAGCTTATGCCTTTTGAATGGATCTCCAATTATGAACAGTTTCATAACAAATACGGCTCATATTCAGACATCTAAAAGTATGTTTGAAAGACGCCAAGATGGCATCGTTCCACTGACTTTCAAACCACCTCCAAGTGCTCCCCAAGAGCCTACTCGGCTCTCCTTTACCAATTCCTCAATTATTATAGTTGTTTAGACATCTCAGGAAGCTCTACCCATTACAGGGTTCAATTCTAAAGGATACCATGTTTATCCGGCCAAACAAAATGGACATTTCCTTTGGGATGTCCCCGGCTCTGGCATGTGTGACCCAACTTGTCCCTGTTGGGATGATTGGGAAGAAGATGATGATTATGCCACTAAAAAGAAAAAGAAACCCAAATAGAAAAAACCTCACAACCTGTGTCAACACCATGACCCCAAACCACCACAAGATCCTCCTCCTCCACCAGCTCCATTACCCATTTATAAAAAGGAACTCAAATGGATTGCAAAAAATTGCAAATATGAGATTCCATCCCCACTTCCACAATCAACACAACCTTCACCACCCTTAGCTTGCATGTTGTTTTCTTCTACATCTTCAAACTACTCTTCTTCCTTTCCTCCTCTAGAAACCCACACAGATTCACAAAGAAATGTTGTGTCTAAGCCCTTTATCCCTTCAGCTATTACCTCTACTGGCTACCTTGAACCACCTAAACCTTTTGAATCTATCCTCAATTGGCAAACCCAAAATGCCAGGGCCCAAAATGATACTTTGTTGAATCTCAATTCCAAAGTTGAGAAAATCAGTTTACAAACTGAACAAATTGAGACAAAGTTGATTCTATCACTGCCCAGATGCTGCAGATCCACCAAAATCTCCAGTCCAAAATCACTCAACTTGATTCCAAGTTGAGAACCATGCTTGCCCAAAGATACTATGGTCCAGAATTTGACTAAAAAGAGCGATAAATCAGACGCTTAAAAGCTGAGCTTGATCAGATTGAATCTGAAAAACAGAAACCTACTCTCTTTACAACCTCTCCGCCTATCCCGACCATTGGCCCATTCTACCATCCTTTTACCTCTATGCTTTCTCCTATCAAACAATATAATCCTTCCAAATTATTTGGCATGACCCATACTCTTTTTCGAGATAATCCATTGCCACCTTCACCAAGGCCTAAACCACGGTCTAAACCTCAACCACGCCCTGTCCAAACTCACCACTCATCTTTCCCTAACCAACAATCTCAACAGTCTCCCAATTATATACCCGCAACACCACCAGCACCTCCACCACCTATCTCCTCTCAACCTCAAATCCAGTCCAAAGACAAAGAACCCACGCACCAGTTTAGTGCTCATACCGTTGCCCACTCATCTTCTCTTGATGATCAAACTTCAGATTCGAATCTAGCTGTTTCCACCAACCAATTTGACACTGATACAGAACCAGCCAATCTAGTGACTCTGAAAAGTCCTATGCTGATATAACAAGAATCTTGGTGGCCCAACCAGACCAACCTGATCATGGCCAAACTTCTCACACAGAACCATATGTTGATATTCCCTCAGAAGTTGAGGAAGAAATGCATGAATCTTCAGCTACCAATCCACCTATTCCAGCTCAATCTCAAGCCCCCACTGGTCAAAAATTGTCAAATGGTCCATGGTTCACTTTTCATGATATTCCATCTTCTAAATGGCGTGATCGCCTTAATGAGATGTCTGCCTAGATTGATCTCCAAATGCTATGGCCAGGAGTAACCACTTAATCAGTTCCTAGAGAATTTGCTACTTGTTTTACGGGTGCTCTAAGAGATTGGTTTGATTCTCTAGGTCAATACAGACAATTACAATTTGTCCAGTTACCTGAAGTCTCAAGTGCCCTTGCGGTTATTCATGACCAATTCCTTGGTGATCCAGCTGCAGTTTTTGAAGCTGCACGACGAGACTACCTCGACATAAAATGTTGTTCACTCAATGCTAAGGATCTTGATTTCCATTACAAACGCATGTCCTTGCTGTTTTACAAGCTTAATGGATTCAATGAGCCAACATTAAAGCATGTTTTTCTGGCTTCCCTTCCGGATGAACTTCAACCAGACATACAGAGGCAACTCTCAGCCTCCAACCTTATCCTTGATAACATCTCTCTTGGCAAAATCTTCCACCTTGCTAAAACTTGCCTTGACAAACTTTATGATATCAGAGCCTACTAGTCCTTGAAATTCTGTTTTCTAAATCTTGTTTTCCATTCCCAAAATGGTATAATTTGAGTTTTTATTCTATTTTGATTTCTAGACTTCACGCGCAGAGAGACCTTTTCATTCATGGCTTCCCCTTCCTCTTGAACTCCTTCTAATCCTGTTACTCTTTCCTCTACTCTCTCCTTACCTAAATCTTGTACCTCCCATACAGCTAATAAGATTGAAAACCTTGTAGAATACTCTTACATCCCTGAGTCAGCCCAAATTAATGAATCCTCTTATCCTTTTATCAACCCTTATTAGCTGTATAAAAGACCTAGTTCCTTTACCCGTAGTATTCGTACTCTCATTTCTACTCGCTGCCCTCACCCTAAAGAATATATCCAGTCCTCTCGTCTGGATCAATGTGCTCTTCAAGCAACCTCTGCTGAGCAATATGTCAATCTGGAAATTCCCTCTCAGTTAATTTCCAACTGGAAACGAGAAGGTTACACCCATCTCTATCTTGGAGGAATCCGATTAATCCTTACCCTTAATGGAAGAAAAGAGTTACCAGTCACAGCTCGTATTGCTATGCTTGATACCCGGTTCAAACAGTACCAAGATGTGTTATCGGCACTGTCCTAACCACCCTTCATGCAAGAAGTGTTTTACTAACTTTCTATCCCAATTTCAACCTTTCTCTCCAAGATACCAACCTACGGACAACTTTGAAAGTTAAAATCCAAATCCAAGGAGCAGAACAAATTTCCTCAGCCAAAATTGCTACCCTTCACCACCAACTGGCCTATAGGCTTCAAAATCATGCCTTGATCTACCCACTCCTGAACACCACTCTGACACCCTCATGGTGTTAGCAAAATCTGACCAGATCCCAACCATCATTCAGATCCCTAGACAAATTCCTCGTCATGAGCTCATCAAGCTTATGCCTCTTGAATGGATCTCCAATTATGAACAGTTTCATAACAATACGGCTCCTATTCAGACATCTAAAAGTATGTTTGAAAGACGCCAAGATGGCACCTTTCGACTGACTTTCAAACTACCTCCAAGTGCTGCCCAAGAGCCTGCTCGGCTCTCCTTTACCTATTCCTTAATTATTACAGCTGTTCAGACAGCTCAGGAAGATCTACCCATTACAGGGTTCAATTCTAAAGGATACCATGTTTATCCGGCCAAACAAAATGGACATTTCCTTTGGGATGTCCCCGGCTCCGGCATGTGTGACCCAACTTGTCCCTATTGGGATGATTGGGAAGAAGATGACGATTATGCCACTAAAAAGAAAAAGAAACCCAAACAGAAAAAACCTCACAACCCGTGTCAACACCATGACCCCAAACCACCACAAGATCCTCCTCCTCCACCAGCTCCATTACCCATTTATAAAAAGGAACTCAAATGGATTGCAAAAAATTGCAAATATGAGATTCCATCCCCACTTCCACAATCAACACAACCTTCACCACCCTTAGCTTGCATGTTGTTTTCTTCTACATCTTCAAACTACTCTTCTTCCTTTCCTCCTCTAGAAACCCACACAGATTCACAAAGAAATGTTGTGTCTAAGCCCTTTATCCCTTTAGCTATTACCTCTACTGGCTACCTTGAACCACTTAAACCTTTTGAATCTGTCCTCAATTGGCAAACCCAAAATGCCAGGGCCCAAAATGATACTTTGTTGAATCTCAATTCCAAAGTTGAGAAAATCAGTTTACGAACTGAACAAATGGAGACAAAAGTTGATTCTATCACTGCCCAGATGCAGCAGATCCATCAAAATCTCTAGTCCAAAATCACTCAACTTGATTCCGAGTTGAGAACCATGCTTGCCCAAAGATACTATGGTCCAAAATTTGGCAAAAAGAGCGAGAAATCAGACGCTTAAAAGCTCAGCTTGATCGAATTGAATCTGAAAAACAGAAACCTACTCTCTTTACAACCTCTACGCCTATCCCGACCATTGGCCCATCCTACCATCCTTTTACCTCTATGCTTTCTCTTATCAAACAATATGATCCTTCCAAATTATTTGGCATGACCCATACTCTTTTCCGAGATAACCCATTGCCACCTCCACCAAGGCCTAAACCACAGTCTAAACCTCAACCACGCCCTATCCAAACTCACCACTTTTCTTTTCCTGATCAACAATCTCAACAGTCTCCCAATTATACACCCACAACACCACCAGCACCTCCACCACCTATCTCCTCTCAACCTCAAATCCAGTCCAAAGAAAAAGAACCCATGCACCAGTTTAGTGCTCATACCATTGCCCACTCATCTTCTCTTGATGATCAAACTTTATATTCAAATCTAGCTATTTCCACCAGCCAATTTGACACTGATACAGAATCTTCTTTATCAACTAGTGACTATGAAAAGTCCTATGCTGATATAACAAGAATCTTCATGGCCCAACCAGACCAACCTGATCATGGCCAAACTTCTCACACAGAACCATATGTTGATATTCCCTCAGAAGTTGAGGAAGAAATGCCTGAATCTTCAGATACCAATCCACCTCCTCCAACTCAATCTCAAGCTCCCACTGGTCAAAATTTGTCAAATGGTCCATGGTTCACTTTTGATGATATTCTATCTTCTAAATGGCATGATCGCCTCAATGAGATGTCTGCCTAGATTGATCTCCAAATGCTACAGCCAGGAGTAACCACTCAATCGGTTCTTAGAGAATTTGCTACTCGTTTTACGGGTGCTCTAAGAGATTGGTTTGATTCTCTAAGTCAATGACAATTACAATTTGTCCAGTTACCAGAAGTCTCAGGTGCCCTTGCGGTTATTCATGACCAATTCCTTGGTGATCCAGCTGCAGTTTTCGAAGCTGCACGACGAGACTACCTCAACCTGAAATGTTGTTCACTCAATGCTGAGGATCTTGATTTCCATTACAAACGCATGTCCTTGTTATTTTACAAGCTTAATGGATTCAATGAGCCAACATTAAAGCATGTTTTCCGGCTTCCTTTCCGGATGAACTTCAACCAGACTTATAGAGGCAACTCTCAGCCCCCAACCTTATCCTTGACAAAATCTCTCTTGGCAAAATCTTACAGCTTGCTAAAACTTGCCTTGACAAACTTTATGAGCAGAAACAATTTTTCAAAGAACTGTTGAAAGATAAAGAACCATTCAGAAGTGCTTGCAAAAAGCCTTATTTGAAGATCAAGTGCAAAACAAAAAAAGATTGTGATTGCAATCTAAAAAAGAAAAGGCATTTTCAGAAATTTAAAAATTCAAAATTTTCATCACAGCCTCGTAGATCTAGGAGACCCTACAGATTCTTCAGAAAGAAATCATCTTCCTCCAGAGAATTTAAATGGAGAAAATCCATCCGCTATTTTATCTGCAAAAAAAAAGGCCACTATGCCAAAGACTGTCCCAATAAGAGGGAAAAATCCATTCGACTGGTCGAGCATCTTCAAGCTACTACTGATTACTCTCCAAACAAAGATGAACTGGAATTTTACTTCTCTGAACAAGATGAACCCAATGATGAAACTATGTTTGCACTACAAAATTCCTCTGATGAATCAGACAGTGATTAGTCCCAAGTTGTTTTCCATCAATAGTTATTGTCCCTGGACACTACTGTTCCTATTCCCTCCATCAAACTCCACATTCTACCTTCCAAATTCCAAAGGCCCATTCCAGCTATTGGCCTTATCGACACAGGTGCCCAACGAAGCATGTTAAACCCCAATATTCTTCCTCCTGAATATTGGACCCAGTATGAAGAAAATTTCAGAGCCGTTAATGGCAAACTCTCCACCACCTCTTTGATTACCAAAAAACCCATTGGTATTCAGATATTTCCCAATTGTGTCATTTGGACCAAAGTCATTGGTTCCACTCTTCCTAATAAGGATATCTTGTTAGGTTTTGACATCCTTCACCAGATCAAACACCTCCAAATCATTCCCACTGGACTCCGAGTCAAGTCCATGTTCAAACCATTCACAGACATCTTGAAACTTTATAATTTATCTAAAACTCCTCAGCCTTACGAAGACATCTTTCCCAAACTTTTAAATTTTTGTCCTGAGTCTCATTCTGAGTTCACCCATCCAAACCCATTAAGTTACTTTTCAAACTAAATGAAGACATTAACCCAACCAAAGCTACCCATCCAGGAATGAGTCCTTCCGACTTACTCCTAGCCTAACAAGAATGTTCCCAACTATTAGCCCAAGCTCTTATTAAGCCCACAACTTCTTGATGGGCTTGCCAAGCTTTTTATGTTGAAAAGCATGCTGAAATTGTTCGTGGAAAGAAACGCTTAGTCATTTATTATCAACCACTCAACATGTTTTTACAAGATGACAAGTTTCCTTTGCCCCGATCACAAAGCATGTTCACTTTTCTCAAAGATGCCCAAATTTTTTCAAAATTTGATTTAAAATCCGGTTTTTGCCAATTAGGCATTGAACCCTCTGAGCGTTACAAGACTGCCTTTTGCATCCCAAATGCCCATTTTAAATGGACCGTCCTACCCTTTGGCCTCAAAACTGCCCCTTCCATTTTTCAAAAATCCATAGTCCAAATCTTCCAACCCATTCTGCATCATGCATTGATTTACATTGATGACATCTTGCTTTTTGCAGGATCACATGATGAACATCGCTAGCTGTTAACTCAATTCTATGATATTGTCCAAAGTCATGGAATTATGCTATCAGCTAAGAAGAGTACCATCACCACAGATAACATTGAATTCCTTGGTATGCTTATAAAAGATAGTCACTACCAACCTGGAAAACACATTGCCCAAGAATTACTTCACTTTCCAGATCACCAGCTTTCTAAAAAGCAGGTCCAACAGTTTCTTGGCATCATCAATTACATCAGAGACTTTATCCCACATGTGGACCATTACACTCATCATCTCTCGGCCTTATTGAAAAAGAACCCACTAGAATGGAATGCTGACCACACAAATGCTGTCACTACTCTAAAGCAGATTGCGCAAAATCTGCCTCCTTTAAAGTTGATTGCTGATGGAAAGCGCATATTACAGACAGATGCTAATGACGAAGCATGGGGTGCCATCCTCCTCGAAGAACTCAATGGAAAAGAACATTTTATCGCTTATACTAGTGGACAATTTTTTGACACACTGAAGCACTACCATAGCATCTTTAAAGAAATCTTAGCGGTAAAGAATGGCATAAAAAAGTTTGAGTATCATCTGATTGGACACTATTTTTTTATCAGAATGGACAGTTCAGCCTTCCCTAATATTTTCAATTTCAAAGGTAAAACTGTTCCTGAAAAAATGTTACTCAGACTCAAAGATTGGTTTTCCAAATATTACTTTTCCGTTAAGCTTATAAAGCGGTCCCAGAACCTTATCCCTGATATGCTCTCCAGACTCTCCAAACCAGAAAACCCTCTCACCATAGTTTCTACAACCTACCACTTTCCAATTATTTCCATGGCTATATCTCTCCCACTAGAAGCTCTCACCAAGAAAACCTTTCCCCTTAACAAAACTTTTACTTCTGTCTTTGCCATCCAAGACTTTGCACGAAAAGTTATTTTCTGTTTCTTCATGAAAGCCTACCTTTTGGCCGATTCATTTCCATTTTCTACCTTTCACCCAAAAAACATGTTCCTTACCGATTTAACCCTTGATACCTCCAGAGAAATCACTGACAATGAGTTATGGTACATATGGTGCCTAACTATCGATTCATTTCCATTTTCTACCTTTCACCCAAAAAACATGTTCCTTACCGGTTTAACCCTTGATACCTCCAGAGAAATCACTGACAATGAGTTATGGTACATATGGTGCCTAACTGTTCTTTAAGCCACAAAGCTCGTTCTACCTATCTCTCCTACTTTACACAACCTCTTTGATCCAGAAAAGGCCACCTCTCTCACTTGGACCTTCCTAGAATGGTTCTCCCCACTCCCATGGTGGAGAAAGAAACTACAACAATTGTCAGAGATCTACAATCTTGACCGTATGCCTACTTCTGAACCACAAATGTTCACATCTGTGTTCATCATCCACAGGCCATACTTTTAGCATCCTGATACCAATTTCTTTTGGACCCAAGATCAGGTTTATGAATGGTTTATTGCTCCACACCCAGCAATTATTGAAAATGAATTTCAGTCCACTCTGCACAATTATATGTGCCAACTGAATCATCAGACTCTGCCACACAAGGATATCTTCCACATTTCCTTAGGACCACAACATGACCTAATCATGATCCCAAACCAAACCAAAGTCCACACTAACTATCTGCCATCTACCCCTACTCTATCTGCCATCTCCAAACTAAAGTCCACAGGAATCATCATCAAAGAAGAAAAACTAGACTACACTGACTTCCTTTACTAAGACTCCCAAGATCCATGGGAAGAATTCCTTCCTCTCAGCCAACATCTCCAACAATTTCCACAGATACCAATCCGAGGGGGCACCTGAGACTCTTAAAACCAGTTTTCTTTGCTAGGTTATACAACCCTAAAACAGCTTTCCTTAGCTTAAAACGGGTACCAAACCAGATAAGAAAACAGCTAAAGACCGTCTCAAGTGTTCTGATACACAGGATCCTTTATACAAAGGCAAGTGTAGAGCATACTAACTTGGTTTTAAACAAATTCATTTTTAAAACCTTCCTTATTCCTTTTCTTATCTATTTCAGAGCTCCATTGAACTTAAGAAAGAGAAGTTTAGAGAGACATGGAGAAGAGAATATTGAAAAGCCAACTTAATTCAAACCGTTTCCAACTTAGTCATAAACTAAGAGGAGGTGCCCTTATATAGGGATTACAACGAGATAAAGCCAAACTTAGAAAAGTGAGACAGGACCCTCATCTTTTCATAAAGCAAACAACTATTCAAACTTTAATAAAGTAAAGTAGGGATAGGACCCCCTAACTTTATCTTTTACATAAAAAGACAAGACATAAAAGCAAAAGCTACTTTAATAAAGTAAAGTAGGGACAGGACCCCCTAACTTTATCTTTTTTATAAAAAGACAAGACATAAAAGAAAAAGCTACTTTAATAAAGTAAAGTAGGATAAGGACATGCGGCGGAAATTACGGAGAGGATAGATTCATCCCGTAACCATCTGAGCTGGAGCTGGATTCAAATCTGTGATAGTTGACGCAATTTTTGTGATAGTTGGCTCCATGAGGTTCACAGAACAGGGTGCACTGTTCTAGATAAGTGGGGCCATCATACTGAGGACATCCTTTTGCATGGACAATCCCGGGAATGCAGAGAGGTCTGCATTGGGATGGCGGATGAGTGATGATGGGCTCAGATTGTGAAATGACTCTTGATGACTGGCCTTGTTCTTGTTTGGGTGGAGTCTGAAACTCCTGGAGGAGTTGACTGAGCGGTAAAAAGTCATCCTCAGGATCCTGGGAATCCTGGTAGTAAATCTGTGGAGGAGTATTTGGACGTTCTTCTTTGATAGAACCAGAAGGATTAGGTACCATGAACATTTAATGACGAGGTCCAATAGAACTGGAGATGATGTCTTGTGGTGGTGGAGGAACATTATTTAAGGACAGGAGATGATTCATGAGAGCCTTTTTGAACATGGGGTCTTGATCCAGTGTGCTGGGATGAGGAGTTGTGTGGTAGTGGCTGATTTGTGGTTGAGCAAAGAAGGCGGCTGTTTCTAGGTGACGGAAATATGGTTGGTGGACTATGAACACGGATGTGAATTTTTCAGCTTCATGAGAAGGGATGGTGGAAAGATGATGGTTGTGACTAAGCTGCTGGAGTTGGGATCTCCATTGAGGAATATGAGAGAACCACTCTAATAAAGTCCATAACAGAGAAGTAGCCTTGGAAGCATTATTGAGGGTGTTGACTATGTAGGCTAAATGGATGATTAACTGAGTTACATGGAGTACAGTTAAGCACCAGAAATACCAGAGTTCATCTTCACTGACATCCCTGACAGAGGGGATGAAGAATCCTGTAAGGAAGAGATTCTCGGGATGAAAGGTGAGGAACTGGTTGTGAGGGTTTTCTTCAAGGAAGAAAGCTTTCATGTAGTAGCGGAAAAGAAATTGTTTAGCAAACTCCTGAAGACGGTAGAGGGAAGGAAAAGTTTGTACAGGCCTGGGGAAGGTCTTTTGGGTGAGAGCCTTAGAAGGCAGAGAGGTAGCAGTAGATCTAGTAGCCATGAAGATCAAGAAGACTGGGGAAGTGTAAAAGATTGGAGAGGCAGGTTTCTGAATGCGAGATAGGAAATCTGGAATGAGGTTCTTTTGTCCTTTTATATGTTCAACATCAAATTTATATCGGGAAAACCATTCCTGTAACCGAAGTAACTGGCTGTTGGGAATCGTTTTACTTTTAAACTGTAGGACTTTAGGGAAAGAGGAATTATCCAATCTGATCAGGAATCAATGGCCAATGAGGTGGTATTTGAACTTTTTGATGCCGTTTTTGACGGCAAGGATCTCCTTGTAGATCGTGTGATAGTGCTGCTGGGCTGGACTAAAATATACACTAGCATGTTCAATTAGATATTCCTTTTTGTCAATCTGTTCAAGCAACAGGGCTCCCCATGATGTGTCTGAAGCATCGGTCTGTAGGATACGTTTGCCATCTGTCATGATCTTGAGTTTTGGTGGATTCTGGGCTATCTGCTTTAGCTGCTGGACAGCTGTAGTGTGACTGGAATCCCAAGAGATAGGATTCTTTTTTAGTAAAGCAGAGAGTAGACTTGTCTGCTGGTCCACATGAGGCAGGAAATCACGGATGTAGTTGATGATGCCAAGAAACTGTTGGACTTGTTTCTTTGTGAAATCCTTATCTGGAAAGTGGAGTAATTCTTGTGCAATGTGGGGTCCAGGCTGATAGAATCCATTCTTTATCTGCATACCGAGATATTCTACGGTCTCTGTGGCAATTGTACTCTTTTTGTCTGAAAGCATAATACCGTATTGATCTAAGATATCATGGAACTGTTGGAGTAAAACTTGATGCTCTTCTGGAGTATCTGAAAACAGAAGAAAATCATCAATATAAACAAGGGTATGGTGAAGGATGGGCTGGAAGATTTTGCGTTTTTGAGAAAAACAGGCTCTGATACCACTTCCTTATTCTGATTTAAGTTTGCTTCATCTCCAGAGAACTTAAGAGCTTTATAATCATGGCATCTTCTTCACAAAATCCAGTTCAATTATCTTCATCCATGTCCCTTCCAAAAACTGTTACTAAGCATACTACGTCTAAAATAGAGAGTCTTGTTGAGTATTCCTATATCCCAGATTCTGCCCAAGTAAATGAGTCTTCTCTTCCTCTTGTCAATCCTTACCAGTTGTATCAACGTCCTTCTCGTTTCACTCGTTCCATCAGTTCTCTTATTAGTACTTCCCGTTCTACTCCAAAAGAGTATATACAGTCTTCGTCTCTTGATCAATGTTCCCTCCAATCTACTTCTGCTGAGCAGTATGTCACTTTAGAAATTTCTCCTGAGCTCATTTCCCACTGGAAACAGCAACGTTACACTCACTTTCACCTCGGTTGTGTCCGCCTTATTCTCACCCTCCATGGGCGAAAAGGTCTTCCTGTCACAGCCCGTATTGCACTCCTTGACACCCGATTCAAACAATATGAGCAGGCTACCATTGGTACTGTCCTCACTACCCTGCATGCTGGCAGTGTTGTTCTCACTGTCTATCCCAACTTCAATCTTTCCCTTGATGACCCCAATCTTTCCACTTTCTTAAAGATCCAAGTTCAGATCCAAGGAGCTGAACAAGTCTCCAGTGCAAAGATTGCTACCATCCATCATCAGTTGGTTTACAGACTTCAGAACCACTCTCTAATCCTTCCCAAACCTCCAGATCTCAGTTCGGACACACTCATGATCCTTGCTGAATCTCCAGACATCCCCACAATTATCCAGATCCCACGACAGATCCCTCGTGCTGATCTTCTCAAGATCATGCCTCTTGAGTGGATAACCAATTATGAGCATTTCCATCAAAACACCACTCCTGTTCAAACCTCTGAACCCATGTATGAGAAACGACCTGATGGCTCTGTTCGCCTTCAGTTCAAACCTCCTCCCTCTGCTCCTACAGAACCTCCCCGATTATCCTTTACCTGTTCTATGGTTCAACCTGTTGACATCATTCTAGAAATTCTTCCTTCTGGGAAGCCCTTACCCATTATGTCCTTCACCTCTCAAGGTAGTCCTATCTACCCAGACAAAATCGATGGTCATTTCTTATGGGATGTTCCCGGCTCTGGCCGATGTGATCCCGGCTGTCCGTGTAATGATGATGAGGATGATTATTCTTCCAGACAGAAAAAGAAGAAAATTATCTATCCTGCCTGCAAACTATACATGCCCGAAGATGATGATGATGAACCCGATTATCCACCTCCTTTGCCACTTTACAACAAAGGACTTCAGTGGATCCAGAAACATCAGCCCAGATCATGCAAGCCAGTCCGTTCCTCGGCTGGTCTTCTGCCTACACCTCCTATGGTGTCCTGCATGATGTTCTCATCTGCCTCTGCCTCCGCCTCAGAATATAGTTCTGAGTACCCGCCTCTTGAGAAACGCTCAGACCCAAAGCACCAGGTCTGGAGCAAACCATTTGTCAACTCTCCTATTTCCTCCAGTGGACATCTTGAAGAACCCAAGCCTTTTGAAGCAGTCCTTAACTGGCAAACTCAGAATGCCAGGGTCCAGAATGCTTCTCTCACTTCCTTGCACTCGAAAGTTGATCAGATTGCTCACAGATCCTCTGCTGTTGAGACAAGGGTTACTTCCATTTCAGACCAGTTGACCAATCTATACAATAGTTTTCATGCTCGGGTTGCACAGCTTGACCGTGACCTTCGAGCTATGATTGCCCGTGGTGATAATTCTTACGAATTCACTCGGAAAGAGCAAGAAATCAGACAACTTCAAGCTGAAATCGCCAGAATTGATGCTGACAATCAACGGCGTCAAGCAGTTCACACTGCTCCACCATCCTATTTTCCCACTGAACCATATCACCCTCTTGGGTCCTTTTTCCCTACTCCTCCAACGGAATATACTCCTGAGAAAGTCTTTCCCATGACTTACCATCTGAATCCTCAACCTGCAAAACCTAAACCTCGACCTCCTCGACGACCTGTTCCACCTCCTGCAGTGTCTAGCACTCCTCCAGTTCGTCCCATGTATTCAGATGCTATCCAAAAACCCCTTCAGATACACAAACCACCAGTATTTCCTGACCTTCCATCCACCTCGACCTTACCTCCAGTTACAGCATCTCCTTCTAAAGCCGACCAACAGAAACCCTCTGAGAATTACCTTATCACTGAACCAGAACTTGACCTGAATAATAGCTCCTCAGAAGAATCTAGTCTTTCCGACCCTGTAGAGACATTTGACTCTAATACTGAGACTTCTGAGTCCAATAGTTTCAGTTCAGATGGTTCCCAACAGCACTTGACTGATATTTCCCGTCTTCTTATGGCGGACCGTGCTGAGTCTACCACTACTGATCCCCCTCCTCGAGAGCCTGGCCAACCCTATGTTGACATTCCTTCCGATGTCGAAGGAGAAAATGAAGGAGACAACTCTAATCCTCCTCCAAGAGTTCGAACTAAAGTTGCCTCTGGCAATGGACCATGGTTTACCTTTGATGATCTTCCACCAGCTCGGTGGCGTGAACGTCTCCAGGAACTCTCTGCCTGGTTAGATTTATAGATGGTTAAACCTGATGCAGAACTCTCTGTAGTCCTTAAAGAATTTGTCTCCCGGTTTACTGGATCTCTCCGTGATTGGTTTGACAGTCTCGGACACTACAGACAATTGCAGTATCTTGAGCATCCTACCGTCTCTGCTGCTCTCATGGACATTCATTCCCAGTTTCTTGGAGAACCTGCAGCTATCTTTGCCACTGCTCGCAAAGAATATCTCCAAATGAGATGTTGCTCAATGCAACGATCTGATCTGCATTACCATTTCAAGCGCATGTCTGCTCTATTCCATAAAATTGGTGGTATCAATGACCACACCCTGAAGCATGTCTTCTTGTCCTCTTTGCCTGAAGAATTACAACCTGAAATTCGTCGCCAGGTTGCTAATGCCCAGCTCGACATCAACAATCTTTCTCTTGGCCGAATCTTCCAGCTGGCTTTAGTATCTCTTGATTACCTCTGTGATCAGAAGAAATTCTTCCGAAACCTCATGAAAGACAAAGAAGGTTTCCGAACAGCCTGCAAGAAGCCTTACTTGGAAATCAAGTGCAAAGATTCTCAGAATTGTACTTGTCCCTCCAAGAAGAAACATCATAAAGTCCGATTTCATAAGCGATCTTCCAGAGCTTTACAGTCACGCCCCTTCCCTAGGCGTAACAAAAAGATTCGGTATTTCCGAAGACGAGAACCTTCTGAAATCCTTGACAGACAACGAAAAAAGAGCAGATGCTTCATTTGCAAGAAGCTCGGACACTTTGCTAAAGATTGTCCTAAGAACCCTAAGCGGTCTCAACGCTTAGTTCAACAGCTTCAGTCCTTACATCAGTTCTCTCCTGATACTGACCAAATTGAGTTTTTATACTCTGAACAAGAAAGTCCTGACCAGGATACAGTTTTTGCCCTTGGCACTTCTGATTCAGATTCAGATTCAACTTCATCTACTGAACCAGAAGACTATTCCCCTGTCTTCCACATCCAGTCAGTACCTTCATCCTCCACTCACTTGTCAGTTCAACCCATTCCCTCCGTTAAAATCCAAATCCTGTTATCCAAATACAGTCGGCCTATTCCTGCTATTGCCTTCATAGATACTGGCGCTCAGCGCAGTATTTTAAACCCTGCCATTTTGCCGCCTGAAACCTGGATTTCAAATGAAAATCATTTCCGTGCTGCTAGTGGAAAATTATTTTCTACAAAGCTCCGCACCAAGTCTAGAATTGGAATTCAGCTGTTCCCAAAGCTCACAGTTTGGACCCATGTTATTGGGTCTAGCCTACCTGACAAAGATCTTCTTCTTGGGTTTGATATCCTGTTCCAAGCCCAAAAGATTCAAGTCCTCCCTACTGGTCTCCGATTCCAGTCCATGTTTCAACCATATACAGACCAGCTCAAGCTATATCATTTGGCCCAGTCTCCTCCTGATTATCAGTCTATTTCGGCCCAGTTACTAAGGTTTTGTCCTCCAAACCATATGGCCTTTGACCATCCCAGTCCTCTGTGGAAAAATCCAGCCCATTTCGTTAAGCTTCCTTTTAAGCTTAATGAAGACCTCAATCCTACCAAAGCAACCCATCCGGGTATGCCTCCTTCTGAGCTTAAGTTAGCCCAAACAGAATGTGCAGAGTTACTTGCCCAAGGCCTCATTGAGCCCACAACTTCTCCGTGGGCCTGCCAAGCCTTTTATGTTAATAAACGTGCTGAAACGTTACGGGGTAAAAAGCGTCTTGTCATTGATTATCAGCCTTTAAACCAGTTTTTACAGGATGATAAATTTCCTTTACCTCGGCGAAATTCCATCTTTACCTACCTCCAAAATGCCAGAATATTTTCTAAGTTTGACTTAAAGTCTGGGTTTTGGCAGCTGGGTATTGACCCTGCTGAACGTTATAAAACTGCATTCTGTATCCCAAACGCCCATTACCAATGGACCGTTCTTCCCTTTGGTCTCAAAACCGCACCATCCATTTTCCAAAAAGCCATGACCCAAATCTTCCAGCCCATCCTTCACCATACCCTTGTTTATATTGACGATTTGCTTCTGTTTTCAGGTACTCCAGAAGAGCATCAAGTTTTACTCCAACAGTTCCATGATATCGTAGATCAATACGGTATTATGCTTTCAGACAAAAAAAGTACAATTGCCACAGATACCGTAGAATATCTCGGTATGCAGATAAAGAATGGATTCTATCAGCCTGGACCCCACATTGCACAAGAATTACTCCACTTTCCAGATAAGGATTTCACAAAGAAACAAGTCCAACAGTTTCTTGGCATCATCAACTACATCCGTGATTTCCTGCCTCATGTGGACCAGCAGACAAGTCTACTCTCTGCTTTACTAAAAAAGCATCCTATCTCTTGGGATTCCAGTCACACTACAGCTGTCCAGCAGCTAAAGCAGATAGCCCAGAATCCACCAAAACTCAAGATCATGACAGATGGCAAACGTATCCTACAGACCGATGCTTCAGACACATCATGGGGAGCCCTGTTGCTTGAACAGATTGACAAAAAGGAATATCTAATCGGATATGCTAGTGGACATTTTAGTCCAGCCCAGCAGCACTATCACACGATCTACAAGGAGATCCTTGCCGTCAAAAACGGCATCAAAAAGTTTGAATACCACCTCCTTGGCCATAGATTCCTGATCAGATTGGATAATTCCTCTTTCCCTAAAGTCCTACAGTTTAAAGGTAAAACGATTCCCAACAGCCAGTTACTTCGGTTACAGGAATGGTTTTCCCGATATGAATTTGATGTTGAACATATAAAAGGACAAAAGAACCTCATTCCAGATTTCCTATCCCGCATTCAGAAACCTGCCTCTCCAATCTTCTACACTTCCCCAGTCTTCCCGATCTTCATGGCTACTAGATCTACTGCTACCTCTCTGCCTTCTAAGGCTCTCACCCAAAAGACCTTCCCCAGGCCTGTACAAACTTTTCCTTCCCTCTACCGTCTTCAGGAGTTTGCTAAACAATTTCTTTTCCGCTACTACATGAAAGCTTTCTTCCTTGAAGAAAACCCTCACAACCAGTTCCTCACCTTTCATCCCGAGAATCTCTTCCTTACAGGATTCTTCATCCCCTCTGTCAGGGATATCAGTGAAGATGAACTCTGGTATTTCTGGTGCTTAACTGTACTCCATGCAACTCAGTTAATCATCCCCTTAGCCTACACAGTCAACACCCTCAATAATCCTTCCAAGGCTACTTCTCTGTTATGGACTCTGTTAGAGTGGTTCTCTCCTATTCCTCAATGGAGATCCCAACTCCAGCAGCTTAGTCACAACCATCATCTCTCCACCATCCCTTCTCATGAAGCTGAAAAATTCACATCAGTGTTCATAGTCCACCGACCATATTTCCGTCACCCAGAAACAGCCGCCTTCTTTGCTCAACCACAAATCAGCCACTACCACACAACCCCTCATCCCAGCACACTGGACCAAGACCCCATGTTTAAAAAGGCCCTCATGAATCATCTCCTGTCTTTAAACCATGTTCCTCCACCTCCGCAAGACATCATCTCCAGTTCTATTGGACCTCGTCATGAAATGTTCATGGTACCTAATCCTTCTGGTTCCAGCAAAGGTATCATTATCAAAGAAGAACGTCCAACTAGTCCTCCACAGATTTACTACCAGGATTCCCAGGATCCTGAGGATGACTTTCTACCGCTCAGTCAACTCCTCCGGGAGTATCAGACTCCAATCCAACCAGAACAAGGCCAGTCATCAAGAGTCATATCGCAATCTGAGCCCATTATCACTCATCCGCCATCCCAATGCAGATCTCTCTGCATTCCCGGGATTGTCCATGCAAAAGGATGTCCCCAGTATGATGGCCCCACTTATCTAGAACAGTGCACCCTGTTCTGTGAACCTCATGGAGCCAACTGTCACAAAAGCTGCGTCAACTATCGCAGATTTGAATCCAGCTCCAGCTCAGATGATTACGGGATGAATCTATCCTCTCCGTAATTCTCGCCGCATGTCCTTATCCTACTTTACTTTATTAAAGTAGCTTTTGCTTTTTTGTCTTGTCTTTTTATGAAAAAGATAAAGTTAGGGGGTCCTGTCCCTACTTTACTTTATTAAAGTAGCTTTTGCTTTCCGCTTTTGCTTTTATGTTTTGTCTTTTTATGTAAAAGATAACGTTAGGGGGTCCTATCTCTACTTTACTTTATTAAAGTATGAATAGTTGTTTGCTTTATGAAAAGATGAGGGTCCTGTCTCACTTTTCTAAGTTTGGCTTTATCTCGTTGTAATCCCTATATAAGGGCACCTCCTCTTAGTTTATGACTAAGTTGGAAACAAGTTTGAATAAACGTTTGCTTTTCAATATTCTCTTCTCCATGTCTCTCTAAACTCCTCTTTCTTAAGTTCTATGGAGCTCTGAAATAGATAAGAAAAGGAATAAGGAAGTTTTTAAAAAAGAATTTGTTCAAAACCAAGTTAGTATGCTCTACACTTGCCTTTGTATAAAGGATCCTGTGTATCAGAACACTTGAGACGGTCTTTAGCTGTTTTCTTATCTGGTTTGGTACCCGTTTTAAGCTAAGGAGAGCTGTTTTAGGGTTGTATAACCTAGCATAGAAAACTGGTTTTAAAGAGTCTCAGGTGCCCCCTCGGATTGGTATCAGAGCCTGTTTTTCTCAAAACGCAAAATGATTTTGGTATAATTCTTTTTGAAAAATTCCTTATTCTGATTTAAGTTTGCTTCATCTCCAGAGAACTTAAGAGCTTTATAACCATGGCATCTTCTTCACAAAATCCAGTTCAATTATCTTCATCTATGTCCCTTCCAAAAACTGTTACGAAGCATACTACGTCAAAAATAGAGAGTCTTGTTGAGTATTCCTATATTCCCGATTCTGCCCAAGTAAATGAGTCTTCTCTTCCTCTTGTTAATCCTTACCAGTTGTATCAACGTCCTTCTCGTTTTACTCGTTCCATCCGTTCTCTTATTAGTACTTCCCGTTCTACTCCTAAAGAGTATATACAGTCTTCGTCTCTTGATCAATGTTCCCTCCAATCTACTTCTGCTGAGCAGTATGTCACTTTAGAAATTTCCCCTGAGCTCATTTCCCACTGGAAACAACAACGATACACTCACTTTCATCTCGGTGGTGTCCGCCTTATTCTCACCCTCCATGGGCGAAAAGGCCTTCCTGTCACAGCCCGTATTGCACTCCTTGACACCCGATTCAAACAATATGAGCAGGCTACCATTGGTACTGTCCTCACTACCCTGCATGCTGGCAGTGTTGTTCTCACTGTCTATCCCAACTTCAATCTTTCCCTTGATGATCCCAATCTTTCCACTTTCTTAAAGATCCAAGTTCAGATCCAAGGAGCTGAACAAGTCTCCAGTGCAAAGATTGCTACCATCCATCATCAGTTGGTTTACAGACTTCAGAACCACTCTCTAATCCTTCCCAAACCTCCAGATCTCAGTTCGGACACACTCATGATCCTTGCTGAATCTCCAGACATCCCCACAATTATCCAGATCCCACGACAGATCCCTCGTGCTGATCTTCTCAAGATCATGCCTCTTGAGTGGATAACCAATTATGAGCATTTCCATCAAAACACCACTCCTGTTCAAACCTCTGAACCCATGTATGAGAAACGACCTGATGGCTCTGTTCGCCTTCAGTTCAAACCTCCTCCCTCTGCTCCTACAGAACCTCCCCGATTATCCTTTACCTGTTCTATGGTTCAACCTGTTGACATCATTCTAGAAATTCTTCCTTCTGGGAAGCCCTTACCCATTATGTCCTTCACCTCTCAAGGTAGTCCTATCTACCCAGACAAAATCGATGGTCATTTCTTATGGGATGTTCCCGGCTCTGGCCGATGTGATCCCGGCTGTCCGTGTAATGATGATGAGGAAGATTATTCTTCCAGACAGAAAAAGAAGAAAATTATCTATCCTGCCTGCAAGCTATACATGCCCGAAGATGATGATGACGAGCCCGATTATCCACCTCCTTTGCCTCTCTACAACAAAGGACTTCAGTGGATCCAGACACATCAGCCCAGATCATGCAAACCAGTCCGTTCCTCGGCTGGTCTTCTGCCTACACCTCCTGTGATGTCCTGCATGATGTTCTCATCTGCCTCTGCCTCCGCCTCAGATTATAGTTCTGAGTACCCGCCTCTTGAGAAACGGTCGGACCAAAAGCACCAGGTCTGGAGCAAACCATTTGTCAACTCTCCTATTTCCTCCAGCGGACATCTTGAAAAACCCAAGCCTTTTGAAGCAGTTCTTAACTAGCAAACTCAGAATGCCAGAGTCCAGAATGCTTATCTTACTTCCTTGCACTCTAAAGTTGATCAGATCGCTCACAGATCCTCTACTGTTGAGACAAGGGTTACTTCTATCTCAGACCAGTTGACCAATTTATACAATAGTTTTCATGCTAGGGTTGCACAGCTTGACCGTGACCTTCGAGCTATGATTGCCCGCGGTGATAATTCTTATGAGTTCACTCGAAAAGAGCAAGAAATCAGACAGCTTCAAGCTGAAATTGCCAGAATTGATGCTGACAATCAACGACGTCAAGCAGTTCACACTGCTCCACCATCATATTTTCCTACCGAACCATATCACCCTCTCGGGTCCTTTTTCCCTACTACTCCCAGAGAGTATACTCCTGAGAAAGTCTTTCCCATGACTTACCTCCTGAATCCTCAACCTGCAAAACCTAAACCCCGACCTCCTCGACGACCTGTTCCACCTCCTGCAGTGTCTAGCACTCCTCCAGTTCGTCCCATGTATTCAGATGCTATTCAAAAACCCCTTCAAATACACGAACCACCAGTATCTCCTGACCTTCCATCTACCTCAGCCTTACCTCCATTTACAGAATCTCCTTCTAAAGCTGAACAAAAGAAGCCTGCTGAGAATTACCTTATCACTGAACTAGAACTTGACCAGATTAATAGCTCCTCAGAAGAATCTAGTCCCTCCGACTCAGTAGAAACCTTTGATTCTATCACTGAGACTTCTGAGCCCATTAGTTTCAGTTTAGATAATTCCCAACAGCACCTGACTGATATTTCTCGTCTTCTTATGGCGGATCATGCTGAGTCTACCACTACTGATGCCCCTCCTAGGGAGCCTGGTCAACCCTATGTTGACATTCCTTCCGATGTTGAAGGAGAAAATGAAGGAGACAACTCTAATCCTCCTCCAAGAGTTCGATCTAAAGTTGCCTCTGGCAATGGACCATGGTATACCTTTGATGATCTTCCACCGGCTCGGTGGCATGAACGTCTCCAGGAACTCTTTGCCTAGTTAGATTTACAGATGGTTAAACCTGATGCAGAACTCTCTGTAGTCCTTAAAGAATTTGTCTCCCGGTTTACTGGATCACTCCGTGATTGGTTTGACAGTCTCGGACACTACAGACAATTGCAGTATCTCGAGCATCCTACCGTCTCTGCTGCTCTTATGGACATTCATTCCCAGTTTCTTGGAGAACCTGCAGCTATCTTTGCCACTGCTCGCAAAGAATATCTCCAAATGAGATGTTGCTCAATGCAACGATCTGATCTGCATTACCATTTCAAGCGCATGTCTGCTCTATTCCATAAAATTGGTGGTATCAATGACCACACTCTCAAGCATGTTTTCTTGTCTTCTTTGCCTGAAGAATTACAACCTGAAATCCGTCGCCAGGTTGCTAATGCCCATCTCGACATCAACAATCTTTCTATTGGCCGTATCTTCCAGCTGGCTTTAGTGTCTCTTGATTACCTCTGTGATCAGAAGAAATTCTTCCGAAACCTCATGAAAGACAAAGAAGGTTTCCGAATAGCCTGCAAGAAACCTTACTTGGGAATCAAGTGCAAAGATTCTCAGAATTGTACTTGTCCCTCCAGGAAGAAACATCATAGAGTCAGATTTCACAAAAGGTCTTCCAGAGCTTCACAGTCACGCCCATTCCCTAGGCGTCACAAAAAGAAGATGTGTATAAGAGACAGAGAAAGTCCTGACCCGGATACAGTTTTTGCCCTTGGCACTTCTGATTCAGATTGAGATTCAGCTTCATCTACTAAACCAAGATGTGTATAAGAGACAGAGAAAGTCCTGACCCGGATACAGTTTTTGCCCTTGGCACTTCTGATTCAGATTGAGATTCAGCTTCATCTACTAAACCAAGATGTGTATAAGAGACAGAGAAAGTCCTGACCCGGATACAGTTTTTGCCCTTGGCACTTCTGATTCAGATTGAGATTCAGCTTCATCTACTAAACCAGAAGACAATTCCCCTGTCTTCCACATCCAGTCAGTACCTTCATCCTCCACTCAATTGTCAGTTCAACCCATTCTTTCCGTCAAAATCCAAATCCTATTATCCAAATACAGTCGGCCCATTCCTGCTATTGCCTTTATAGATACTGGCGCTCAGCGCAGTATTTTAAACCCTGCTATTTTGCCGCCTGAAGCCTGGATTTCAAATGAAAATCATTTCCGTGCTGCTAGTGGAAAATTGTTTTCTACAAAGCTCCGCACCAAGTCTAGAATTGGAATTCAGCTGTTCCCAAAGCTCACAGTTTGGACCCATGTTATTGGGTCTAGCCTACCTGACAAAGATCTTCTTCTTGGGTTTGATATCCTGTTCCAAGCCCAAAAGATTCAAGTCCTCCCTACTGGTCTCCGATTCCAGTCCATGTTTCAACCATATACAGACCAGCTCAAGCTATATCATTTGGCCCAGTCTCCTCCTGATTATCAGTCTATTTCGGCCCAGTTACTAAGGTTTTGTCCTCCAAACCATATGGCCTTTGACCATCCCAGTCCTCTGTGGAAAAATCCAGCCCATTTCGTTAAGCTTCCTTTTAAGCTTAATGAAGACCTTAATCCTACCAAAGCAACCCATCCGGGTATGCCTCCTTCTGAGCTTCAGTTAGCCCAAACAGAATGTGCAGAGTTACTCGCCCAAGGCCTCATTGAGCCCACAACTTCTCCGTGGGCCTGCCAAGCCTTTTATGTTAATAAACGTGTTGAAACGTTACGGGGTAAAAAGCGTCTTGTCATTGATTATCAACCTTTAAATCAGTTTTTACAGGATGATAAATTTCCTGTACCTCGGAGAAATTCCATCTTTACCTACCTTCAAAATGCCAGAATATTTTCTAAGTTTGACTTAAAGTCTGGGTTTTGGCAGCTGGGTATTGACCCTGCTGAACGTTCTAAAACTGCATTCTGTATTCAAAATGCCCATTACCAATGGACCGCTCTTCCCTTTGGTCTCAAAACCGCACCATCCATTTTCCAAAAAGCCATGACCCAAATCTTCTAGCCGATACCCTTGTTTACATTGACGATTTGCTTCTGTTTTCAAGTACACTAGAAGAGCATCAAGTTTTACTCCAATAGTTCCATGATATCGTAGATCAATACGGTATTATGCTTTCACACAAAAAGAGTACAATTGCCACAGATACTGTAGAATATCTCGGTATGCAGATAAAAAATGGATTTTATCAGCCTGGACCCCACAATGCACAAGAATTATTCCACTTTCCAGATAAGGATTTCACAAAGAAACAAGTCCAACAGTTCCTTGGCATCATCAACTACATCCGTGATTTCCTGCCTCATGTGGACCAGCAGACAAGTCTACTCTCTGCTTTACTAAAAAAGCATCCTATCTCTTGGGATTCCAGTCACACTACAGCTGTCCAGCAGCTAAAGTAGATAGCCCAGAATCCACCAAAACTCAAGATCATGACAGATGGCAAACGTATCCTACAGACCGATGCTTCAGACACATCATGGGGAGCCCTGTTGCTTGAACAGATTGACAAAAAGGAATATCTAATTGAATATGCTAGTGTATATTTTAGTCCAGCCCAGCAGAACTATCACACGATCTACAAGGAGATCCTTGCCGTAAAAAATGGCATCAAAAAGTTCGAATACCACCTCCTTGGCCATAGATTCCTGATCAGATTGGATAATTCCTCTTTCCCTAAAGTCCTACAGTTTAAAGGTAAAACGATTCCCAACAGCCAATTACTTCGGTTACAGGAATGGTTTTCCCGATATGAATTTGATGTTAAACATATAAAAGGACAAAAGAACCTCATTCCAGATTTCTTATCTCGCATTCAGAAACCTGCCTCTCCAATCTTCTACAATTCCCCAGTCTTCCCGATCTTCTTGGCTACTAGATCTACTGCTACCTCTCTGCCTTCTAAGGCTCTCACCCAAAAGACCTTCCCAAGGCCTGTACAAACGTTTCCTTCCCTCTACCGCCTTCAGGAGTTTGCTAAATAATTTTTGTTTCACTACTACATGAAAGCTTTCTTCCTTGATGAAAATCCCCACAACCAGTTCCTCACTTTTCATCCTGAGAATCTCTTCCTCACAGGATTCTTCATCCCCTCTGTCAAGGATATCAGTGAAGATGAACTCTGATATTTTTGGTGCTTAACTGTACTCCATGCAACTCAGTTAATCATCCCCTTAGCCTACACAGTCAACACCCTCAATAATCCTTCCAAGGCTACTTATCTGTTATGGACTCTGTTAGAGTGGTTCTCTCATATTCCTCAATGGAGATCCCAACTCCAGCAGCTTAGTCACAAACATCGTCTCTCCACCATCCTTTCTCATGAAGCTGAAAAATTCACATCTGTGTTCATAGTCCACCGACCATATTTCCGTCACCCAGAAACAGCCGCCTTCTTTGCTCAACTACAAATCAGCCACTACCACACAACCCCTCATCCCAGCACACTGGATCATGACCCCATGTTCAAAAAGGCTCTCATGAATCATCTCCTGTCCTTAAATCATGTTCCTCCACCACCACAAGTCATCATCTTCAGTTCAATTGGACCTCGTCATGAAATGTTCATGGTACCTAATCCTTCTGGTTCCAGCAAAGGTATCATTATCAAAGAAGAACGTTCAAATACTCCTCCACAGATTTACTACCAGGATTCCCAGGATCCTGAAGATGACTTTCTATCGCTTAGTCAACTCCTCCGGGAGTATCAGACTCCAATCCAACCGGAACAAGGCCAGTCATCAAGAGTCATATCGCAATCTGAGCCCATTATCACTCATCCGCCATCCCAATGCAGACCTCTCTGTATTCCCGGGATTGTCCATGCAAAAGGATGTCCTCAGTATGATGGCCCCATTTATCTAGAACAGTGCACCCTGTTCTGTGAACCTCATGGAGCCAACTGTCACAAAAGTTGCGTCAACTATCACAGATTTGAATCCAGCTCCAGCTCAGATGGTTACGGGATAAATCTATCCTCTCCGTAATTTCCACCGCATGTCCTTATCCTACTTTACTTTATTAAAGTAGCTTTTGCTTTTATGTCTTGTCTTTTTATGTAAAAGATAAAGTTAGAGGGTCCTATCCCTACTTTACTTTATTAAAGTTTAAATAGTTGTTTGCTTTATGAAAAGATGAGGGTCCTGTCTCACTTTTCTAAGTTTGGTTTTATCTCGTTGTAATCCCTATATAAGGGCATCTCCTCTTAGTTTATGACTAAGTTGGAAACGGTTTGAATTAAGTTGGCTTTTCAATATTCTCTTCTCCATATCTCTCTAAACTTCTCTTTCTTAAGTTCAATGGAGCTCTGAAATAGATAAGAAAAGGAATAAGGAAGGTTTTAAAAATGAATTTGTTCAAAACCAAGTTAGTATGCTCTACACTTGCCTTTGTATAAATGATCCTGTGTATCAGAACACTTGAGACGGTCTTTAGCTGTTTTCTTATCTGGTTTGGTACCCGTTTTAAGCTAAGGAGAGTTGTTTTAGGGTTGTATAACCTAGCAAAGAAAACTGGTTTTAAGAGTCTCAGGTGCCCCCTCGGAGTGGTATCAACCCCCTTAACCACACAAACCCACAACAGCAGACAAAGCCACCCAGACACCCGGCTCCATGCCAGGCTATAGACGAAATTACCCTTCCCCACCTTGCCGTGGTCCCGGTCCCAACCATAAGTATCCAAAACTCTCCAAAACCTTTTTCCCAACAACCTCTCGTGACAACCCATATGAAATTGAAAGCTCCTCCGAAGACGAGTACATGAATCTCCACTCTCCAAAAAGTTGTTTATCTTGTTGTAATAATGTTTTACTTTATGTCTTGTCTATGTCTTGTCCTGTATAATTATTAAAGTGTGTTTTTACTTTATACTTTTGCTTTTGTCAAAGTCATGCTTTAATTATTAAAGCATCTTTTGTCCTTTGTAATGATGTGTTTACTTTTGTAAAAGATAGAGTCTTGTCCTATCTCCCCGAGAATTCTTCTATATAAAGAGTTCTCCCCTCCATTGTAAGATATACTAAGATATACCACCATAAGAAAATAAACTCATGTGTTCTAAAAGCTATGTTTTTCTAACTTCTCCCTTCTCTCTCTGCAAATGAAGTTCTAGTAAAAGAAAAAGGATAAAGAATTAAGTTTGTTCATTTTGAAAACTTAAGGAAGTATGCTATGCACTTGCCTTCTAGTAGGGATCCTGTGCATCAGAAAACTTTTGATCAGTTTTAATCTGGTTTGGTACCCTGTTTTAGACTAAGGAAAGTATGTTTTGGTTTATATAACCTAGAAAAATCCATTTTAAGTTTTGATCTATCCAAAGGTATATCGGCGGGAATCCATCGACTTAAGTTCCAGAGGTGAACCCGAATGGGCACTAGTCTAGTCCGCACTGATGGTTAACAAGCCACGTACTTTATGGTTGGTCAGGTTGGGCCATCAAGATTCTTGTGATATCAGCATAGGACTTTTCTGAGTCACTAGTTGATAGAGAAGATTTTGTATCAGTTTCAGATGAGCTGGTGGAAACGGCTAGATTTGAATCAGAAGTTTGATCGTCGGTAGTAGATGAATGAGCAACTGTATGAGCACTAAACTGGTGCATGGGTTCTTTGTCTTTGTACTGAATTGGAGGTTGAGATGAGATAGTTGGTAGAGGTACTGGCGATGTTGCGGGCGTATAATTGGGAGACTATTGGTCAGGAAAAGATTGTTGATGAATGTTGACGGGTCATGGTTGAGGTTTAGATCGTGGTTTAGGCTTTGGTGGAGGTGGCAATGGGTTATCTCAAAAAAGAGTATGAGTCATTCCAATAGTTTGGAAGGATCATACTGTCTGATAAGGGAAAGCATAGAGGCAAATGGATGGTAGGTTGGGCCAATGGACGGGATCGGTGGAGAGGTTGTAAAGAGGGTAGGTCTCTATTTTTCAGATTCAATCTGGGCAAGCTCAGTCATCCCCACATTTAGGTTTTTTCAAACACATAGCATGACTTTGACAAAAGCAAAAGCTTAAAGTAAAAGCAAACTTTAATAATTATACAGGACAAGACATAAAGTAAGACATAATTATTACAACATGACAAACGACTTTATGGAGAATAGAGATTCATGTGGTCATCTTCGGAGGAGCTTTCAGTTTCATCTGGGTCGGTGTCACGGGAGGTTGTTGGGAAAAAGATTTTGGAGAGCTTTGGATGCTTACAGTGGGGACCACGGCAAGGTGGATAAGGGTAATCTCGCTATATCCTAGTTTGAGTGGGGATGACTGAGGCATTGGGTTTGGTGTTTGAGTGGCCTTATCGGCTTTGGAGACTTGTGATGATGAGTCTAGTTTAGTCATGGTTGGTTGGGGGAACTGTTGGAGATGTTGACTTAGAGGAAGGAATTATTCCCATTGGTCTTTGGAGTCTTGGTAAAGGAAGTCAGCGTAATCAGGCTTTTCTTCTTTGATGATGATTCCTGTAGACTTTGGCTTGGATATGGCGGATGGAGTAGAGATCATGATGAGGTCATGTTGAGGATCTAAAGAGGTGTGAAAGGTATCCTTGTGTGGCGGAGTCTGGTGATTTAATTGAGAAAGGTAGTTGTGCAGGGTAGACTGGATTTCGTTGTCAATGATAGCTAGGTGAGGTGCAGTGAACCATTCATACACTTGATCTTGAGTCCAAAAGAGATTTGTATCTGGATGCTGAAAGTATGGCCTGTGAATGATGAAGACGGATGTGAACATTTGTGCTTCAGAAGTAGGCATACGTTCAAGATTGTAAATCTCTTACAGTTGCTGTAACTTTTTTCTCCACCATGCAATGAGGCAAAACCATTCTAGTAGTGTCCAGGTGAGAGAGGTGGCCTGTTCTGGATTAAGGAGATGTGCCAAAGTGGGAGCAATGGGTAGAACTAGTTTAGTGGCATAAAGAACAATTAGGCACCATATGTACCATAACTCATCTTCAATGAGTTCTCTGGATGGATCAAGGGTTAAACCTGTAAGAAACAGATTTTCCGGGTGGAAAGTAGAAAATGGAAATGAATCTGCCAAAAGGTAGGCTTTCATGAAGAAGCGAAAAACAGCTTTTCATGCAAATTCTTGGATAGCAAAGACAGAAGTGAAAGTTTTGTCAAGGGGAAAGTGTTTCTTGGTGAGAGCTTCTGGTGGGAGAGATGTAGCCATGAAGATGATCGGAAAGTGGTAGGTTGTAGAAACCAGGGTGAGAGGGTTTTCTGGTTGGAGAGTCTGAATAGCATATCAAGGATAAGGTTCTGGAACCCCTTTATATGCTTGACTAAAAAGTCATATTTTGCAAACCAATCTTTTAAGCGGAGTAACATTTTTTCGGGAACAATTTTACCTTTGAAATTGAAAATATTGGGGAAGGCGGAACTATCCATACAAATGAGAAAGTGATGTCCAATAAGTTGATACTCAAATTTTTTTATGCCATTCTTTACCACTAAGATTTCTTTGAAGACGCTATGGTAGTGTTTCTGTGTGTCAGAGAAGTGTCCACTAGCATAAGCGATAAAGTGTTCTTTTCCATCGAGTTCTTCGAGGAGAATAGCACCCCATGAGTCATCACTAGCGTCTGTTTGCAATATGCGCTTTCCATCAGTAATCAGCTTTAAAGGAGGCGGATTTTGCGCAATTTGCTTGAGGGTAGTGACAACATTTGTGTGGTCCTCATTCCACTCGGGGGGCTTCTTTTTCAATAAAACCGAGAGGTGATGAGTGTAGTGATCCACATGTGGGATAAAATCTCTGATGTAATTGATGATGCCGAGAAACTGTTGGACTTGCTTTTTGGAAAGTTGTTGATCTGGAAAGGGAAGCAATTCTTGGGCAATGTGCTTTCCTGGCTGGTAGTGGCCATCTTTTATGATCATACCAAGAAATTCAATGGTATCTGCGGCAATGGTGCTTTTCTTGGCGAAGAGCATAATTCCATGACTTTGGACAATATCATAGAATTGAGTTAACAGCTGGTGATCTTCATCATGTGATCCTGAAAAAAGTAGAATGTCATCAATGTAAATTAATGCATGATGCAAAATGGGTTGGAAGATTTGGACCATGGACTTTTGGAAAATGGATGGGGCAGTCTTGAGGCCAAAGGGTAGGACGGTCGATTGAAAATGGGCATTTGGGATGCAAAAGGCAGTTTTGTAACGCTCAGAGAGTTCAATGCCTAATTGCCAAAAACCTGATTTTAAATCAAAATTTGAAAAGATTTGGGCATCTTTGAGAAAAGGAAACATGCTCTGTCGTCGGGGTAAAGGAAACTTGTCATCTTGCAAAAACATATTGAGTGGCTAATAATCAATGACTAAGCGTTTCTTTCCTCGAACAATTTCAAAATGTTTTTCAACATAAAAGGCTTGGCAAGCTCTGATACCAAAATGTACGTGGCGTTGTGGCCCCTAGGTACAGCGATCTAAGTCGCCCTTTGGACCAGTAGTCCGCAACCCGAATAGGTTTCCAGACAATATACTCTTGGTAGATCAAAACTTAAAACGTTTCTTTCTAGGTCATTTAACGCAAAACAGACTTTTCTTAGTCTAAAACAGGGTACCAAACCAGATAAGAAATTATCAAAAGCTTTATGATGCACAGGATCCTTATTGGAAGGCAAGTGCAGAGCATACTTCCTTAGGTTTTCAAAATGAACAAATTTAATTCTTTATTCCTTTTCTTTCTCTAGAACTTCATTTGTAGAGAGAGGAGAGAGAGTTTAGAAACACATAGCTTTAGAGAACACACGAGTTTATTTATTAGAAAACTTATTATTCTTACAAAGGAGGGGAGAATCCTTTATATAGGAGAATTCTTGAGGAGATAGGATAGGATTCCTATCGTTTCAAAAGTAAAAGTGAAATACATCATGACTGCTTTAACAATTAAAGCATGACTTTGACAAAAGCAAAAGCTTAAAGTAAAAGCAAACTTTAATCATAATAATATGCCACTAAGAGATTGGTTTAATTCTTTGGAACAATACCGACAATTACAGTTCGTTCAACTACCAGAAGTCTCAAGTGCCCTTGCAGTTCTCCATGATCAATTCCTTGGAGACCCATCTGCAAGGGAACTGCTCATAGTTGGAAATCCATTCAAGAGGCATAAGCTTGATGAGCTCATGACGGGGAATTTGCCTGGGAATCTGGATGATTGTTGGGATTTGGTTAGATTCGGCTAACACCATAAGGGTGTCAGAGTGATGTTCTGGAGTGGGTAGATCTAAGGCATGATTTTGAAGCCTATAGACCAATTGGTGGTGTAGGGTGGCAATTTTGGCTGAAGAGATTTGTTCTGCTCCTTGAATTTGAACTTGAACTTTCAAGGTTGTAGGCAAGTTGGTATCTTGGAGAAAAAGATTAAAATTGGGATAGAAAGTGAGTAAAACACTTCCTGCATGAAGGGTGGTCAGGATAGTGCCTATAACAGCATCTTGGTACTATTTGAAGCGGGTATCAAGCATAGCAAGGCGAGCTGTGACCGGTAACCCTTTTCTCCCATGAAGGTAAGGATTAATCGGATTCCTCCAAGATGGAGATGGGTATAACCTTCTCGTTTCCAGTTGGAAATCAATTCTGAGGGGATTTTAAGAGTAACATATTGCTCAGCAGAGGTTGTTTGAAGAGCACATTGATCCAGGAGAGAAGATTGGATATATTCTTTAGGTTGAGGGCGTCGAGTAGAGATAAGAGTGCGGATACTGCGGGTAAAAGAGCTATGACTTTTATACAGCTGGTAAGGGCTGATGCTAAGTGTTGTGCAAATTTTATTGAACTCGCAAGCGCACGAATCTATTGTAGAATAGAGTAATGGTGACGAGTGTCGATCCCACGAGGAGGTGGATTTTAATTGTGTGTAGAATTAATTTTGTAAATGGGTGGTTGGATTTGTGATGAAAATGATTTGGACTATCCTAAAATTAGAATTGAAATGGCGAGAATAAATTGAAGATAAATCTATTGAAACGACGTACTTGGGTATCTGGATCCGTATCAACATGTATTATGAGCTAAATATTTCTTATTAATACCAATTAAATCATGAGGGGAGAATCCACACCTCATGAACCACGCTCTAATCAATATGGTGCGAAGGGCTTATCGCGCCAAATAATAATAACCTTGTACTAGGGGGCCGGTGAAACCAAGGCGGTACTAGACAAGATTAGTATTATTTATCAACGAGAAGTCAAAACATCCACAAAAACTAGAGGGAAAGAGAAAATAAATTTACCAAATAAAGCCCATGACACATGTTGAGACTTCACCTTCTACCCAAGCTTGAAAGGAAATTAGCCACTCATAATTGAACTAGGGGCAAAATGGGAATTTATTAAAATACGTAGAAAATACAAGATGGAGAAGGAATTATAGAAAATGGAGACAAAAAATGGATTCAGAGGTATCAAATTAGGGGGGGAGGCCCCCTTTTTATAGATACATCGAGTAAATCATGGCCATCAGATTAAAAACAGTTTGGACACTCAGGATTGCGCCACGTCATCAGTCAACAGTCCGCGTGAATAATACACGGTTTGACCACGTGGTTGAACGGTAACACGGTTTGACCCGGGTTGAACAGTAACGCGGTTTGGTTGAAAATAATCCTATGTGATGCATGTACCGTACGCGAGATTTTTGATCCACTGATATGCTGCCACGTCACCATCAACAGTACATAAGAATTTTAGTCCAACAGGATCGTGACACCTCATCAGTCAATGCCACATCATCGGTTAATGCCACATCATCGATCTGTCTATGTGAACAGTAACGTAGACAGTACCCGTACATGTGAATAGTACCGTACATGTGAACAGTGCCATTTTTCCTTTTATGCTCCTCCTAAGGTTTTCAACCGTCCTAAGTTCCAAAGTGATGTCCGTTTTGCCGTCTGATCTCTCCTTTATTGTGAAATGACCGTAATACTCCTAAAATACATAAAATACTTAATTAAAATAAAACACACATAATTAAATTACAAGAAGCTTAAATACATAAAAGTAAGGATTGTTAGTAAGATATGAAATGTAAAATGACAATTTTCTTCTTTTATAAATATGCATTTTATAACGCTCAACACACCCCCAACCAGCTTTTTGCTAGTCCCTAGCAAATAAAGCGAAAACAAAATTCAAATCCAAAATGAATTTTTTTTAAACACTCTTGTTTATTCAATCAGACTAATGATAACAATCAAATAAAAGTATAAGCATTATCTCAAGTCTAAAGAAACATCACATCCACATCAATCATCCACATGAATCAGCCCAGTAGACTTTGTCATAGCTACCTTCAAGAATGACATGTCAAACCCCAAAATCTCACTGGAAGTAGTGACACTCTCACAAAGAAATTAAACCCAATAAAAATAGTCACTCCAATGAATGGTAATTGAGAGAAAATAATTAAGAAGTGATATCACATGCTCTCACCACGATGAAAGAAATATGCCATCGGCTTAGAAATAATACAATCTCAAGTTAAATAAAAATGATAGTCCACCCAATTTATTTTGTTTATTTTTATTTTTTAATGCACCACTACATCTTTTTAGCTCATATAACTAGCTTCTACTTCAGACTATAGTTCCCTAAAATCAAGAAGGACTTTTATTAGGACGTAACGTAGGTTAGGGACATGGCTAACAAA
>MKYO02012009.1:86294-150942 GCA_002013955.2 Citrus medica | reverse complement strand
TTTGCTTCCTTTAATATATTGTTGCTTGCCATTTAAATTGTCAAATGGGCTCCACGTAACTAGCTTGAAATTAAAAGCCAATTGACATTTTCTTCTCTTTCTTTATTCTTCACGTGACTGCCTGATACTTAGATTAAATTTTCTTTGATTTGGCTTTTTATTTCTTTCTCTCTTGTTTCCACATTATTTCCATTATACTCCAACTTGTTTCCTTTAAGCTTCTTTTCTCATGAATATTCCCAATATTCCTACAATGACAAAATATAAAATTTAAGATAAAAATTAATATAATAAAATATAATTTAACATAAAATTAAGTTATGAAAGCATTAAAATAATAGATAAATTATGAGCACATCAGCGCTTAAAAGCCGAACTTGCTCAGATTGAATCTGAAAAACAGAACCCTACCCTTTTTACCACATCACCTCCTATCCCTTCCATCGGCCCCACTTATCATCATTTTGCCTCTATGCTATCTCCTATTAAATAGTATGACTCTTCCAAGTTATTTGGCATGACTCATACTCTTTTTAGAAACAATCCTTTACCACTACCTCCTACACCTAAACCACAGTCTAAAACCTCAACCACGACCTGTCCCATTCCATCAACCCTCTATTTCTATTCCTGGTCATTCTACACCAGCATCACCATCTGTTCCACTACCAACTATCTCCCAACCTCCTACCCAATCCAAGGATAAAGAACCCATGCACCAGTTTACTGCTCACACAGTCAACCATTCATCTACTATAGATGATCAAACCTCTGATTCAAATCTTGTTGTTTCAGATAGCCATACTGAGACCGACACTGAATCTTCAGCATCCACTAGTGACTCTGAGAAGTCCTATGCTGATATCACCAAAATCTTGATGGCTCAACCTGATCACCCTGGTCAAACCTCTCATACAGAACCATATGTGGATATTCTCTCTGAAGTTGACGAAGAAATACCTGAATCTTCTGCCACAAACCAACCTTCTCCAGCTCAGGCCCAACCCATTCCACCCAGTCAAAAATCGTCAAATGGTCCATGGTTCACATTTGATGATCTTCCATATCATAAATGGCGTGACAGACTTACTGAAATGTCTGCCTGGATTGACCTCCAAATGCTAAGACTAGGAGCCACAACTCACTCAGTCCTTAGAGAATTTGCTACTCATTTTACGGGTGCTCTAAGAGATTGGTTTGATTCGTTAGGACAATATCGCCAATTACAGTTTGTTGATCTCCCAAAAGTTTCAAGTGTTCTTGCTGTTCTCCATGATTAATTCCTTGGCGATCCTTCTGCAGTTTTTGAAGCTGCGAGACGAGATTATCTCAACATGAAATGCTGCTCCCTCAATGCTAAAGATCTTGATTTCCATTACAAACGCATGTCTTTGCTATTTTACAAGCTTAATGGATTCAATGAACCGACATTAAAGCATGTCTTTCTGGCTTCCCTTTCAGAAGAACTCCAACCAGACATACAGCGACAACTCACAGCATCCAACCTTTCCCTTGACAACATCTCTCTTGGCAAAATCTTCCAGCTTGCCAAAACCTGTCTCGACAAACTTTGCGAGCAGAAAAAATTCTTCAAAGAACTCTTGAAAGACAAAGAACCATTCCGGAGTGCTTGCAAAAAGCCTTATTTATAGATCAAATGCAAGAAGAAAAAAGATTGTGATTGCAGTTTTAAGAAGAAAAGGCATTTTCGGAAATTCAAAACCCCCGAATTTTCGTCCAAACCTCGCAGATCCAGAAAGCCTTACAGATTCTTCCGAAAGAAATCATCCTCTTCACGAGACCTCCAACGGAGAAAATTAAGCAGATGTTTTATCTGTAAGAAAAAAGGCCACTATGCGAAAGATTGTCCCAACAAAAGAGAAAAATCCATCCGGCTAGTTGAGCATCTTCAAGCCACTACCGACTACTCTCCAGACAAGGATGAACTGGAATTCTATTTCTCTGAACAAGATGAACCCAATGATGAAACAATGTTCGCACTTCAACACTCCTCTGATGACTCAGATAGTGACCAGTCCCAAGTCATTTTCCATCAACAGTTATTGTCCCTGGACACTACTGTTCCTATTCCCTCCATCAAACTCCACATCCTACCTTCCAAATTCCAAAGGCCCATTCCAGCTATCGGCCTTATCGATACCGGTGCCCAAAGAAGCATGTTAAACCCTCATCTCCTTTCCCTAGAATATTGGACCAAGTCTGAAGAACATTTCAAAGCTGTCAATGGCAAACTCTTTACCACCTCTTTGATTACCAAAAAACCCATTGGTATTCAAATCTTCCCAAACTGTGTCATTTGGACCAAGGTTATTGGTTCTACTCTTCCTAATAAGGATATCTTGTTAGGTTTTGACATCCTTCACCAAATCAAACACCTCCAAATCATTCCCACTGGAATCCGAGTCAAGTCCATGTTCAAACCCTTCACCGACATTCTGAAACTCTACAATTTGTCTGAAACTCCCCAGTCTTACCAGGATATTTCATCCAAACTTTTGAGTTCCTGTCCAGAGTCCCATTCTGAGTTCACCCATCCAAACCCATTATGGAAAAATCCAGCTTTCTTCATTAAGTTACCTTTCAAACTAAATGAAGATATTAACCCAACCAAAGCCACCCATCCAGGAATGAGTCCTTCTGACTTACTCCTAGCCCAACAAGAATGTTCCCAACTCTTAGCCCAAGGTCTAATTGAGCCCACAAGTTCTCAATGGGCTTGCCAAGCCTTTTATGTTGAAAAACATTCTGAAATTGTCTGAGGAAAGAAACGCCTAGTCATTGACTACCAGCCATTAAACATGTTTTTACAAGATGACAAATTCTCTTTGCCTCGCCGACAAAGCATGTTTACTTTCCTAAAAAATGCCCAGATCTTTTCAAAATTTTATTTAAAATTAGGTTTTTGGCAATTAGGCATTGAACCCTCTGAACGTTACAAAACCGCCTTTTGCATTCCAAATGCCCATTTCCAATGGACAGTTCTGCCTTTTGGTCTCAAAACTGCCCCTTCCATTTTTCAAAAATCCATGACCCACATCGTCCAACCCATTTTGCATCATGCATTGATTTACATTGATGACATCTTACTTTTTTCAGGATCACATGATGAACATCGCCAGCTGTTAACTCAATTCTATTATCTTATCCAATGTCACGGCATCATGTTATCAGCCAAGAAAAGCACCATTGCTACAGACAACATTGAATTCCTTGGTATGATCATAAAAGATGGACACTACCAGCCAAGAAAGCACATCGCCCAAGAATTGCTTCACTTTCCAGATCAGCAACTTTCCAAAAAGAAAATTCAACAGTTTCTCGGCATCATCAATTATATCAGAGACTTTATCCCACATGTGGAATACTGACCACACAATTGCTGTCACTACCCTAAAGCAGATTGCGCAAAATCCGCCTCCTTTAAAGTTGATTACTGATGGACGGCGTATATTGCAGACAGATGCAAGTGATGAATCATGGGGTGCCATCCTCCTCGAAGAGCTCAATGGAAAAGAACACTTTATCGCTTATGCTAGTGGACATTTTTCTGACACACAGAAGCACTACCACAGCATCTTCAAAGAGATTTTAGCGGTAAAGCATGGCATCAAGAAGTTTGAGTATCATCTGATTGGACACCATTTTCTCATCCGAATGGACAGTTCAACCTTCCCCAATATCTTTAATTTCAAAGGTAAAACTGTTCCCGAAAAAATGTTACTCAGATTAAAAGATTGGTTTTCTAAATACGATTTTTCGGTTAAGCATATAAAGGGGTCCCAGAATCTCATCCCTGATATGCTATCCAGACTTTCAAAACCAGAACACCCTCCTACCGTGTTTTCCACCACCTACCATTTTCCTATCATCTCCATGGCTACTTCACTCCCACCTGAAGCCATTACGAAGAAAACCTTTCCTTTCAACAAAAACTTCTCTTCTGTCTTTGCCATCCAAGAATTTGCCAAAAAAGCTCTCTTTCGCTTCTTCATGAAAGCCTACCTTGTCACAGAACCCTTTCCCTTTTCTACCTTCCACCCTGAAAATCTGTTTCTTACAGGTTTAACCCTTGATCCGACCAAAGAAACCACTGAAGACGTGTTATGGTACATTTGGTGTCTAACTGTCCTTTATGCCACCAAGTTAGTTCTACCCATTGCTCCCACTTTGGATCATCTCCTCAATCCAGACAAAGCAACCTCTCTTACCTGGACATTGCTTGAATGGTTCTCCCCCATTCCATGGTGGAGAAAAAAGTTACAACAACTCTCACAGGTTCACAACCTTGACCGTATGCCTGCCTCTGAAGCACAAATGTTCACATCCGTCTTTATTATTCACAGGCCATACTTTCAACATCCAAACACAAACCTTTTTTGGACTCAAGATCAGGTATATGAATGGTTCACTGCACCACATATAGCTGTAATTGAAAATCAAATACAGTCCACCCTGCACAACTACCTTTACCAACTCAACCACCAAACTCCGCCACATAAGGACATCTTCCACACCTCCTTAGGTCCTCAACATGACCTCATCATGATACCCACTCCATCTGCCATATCTAAGCCTAAGTCCACCGGCATCATCATTAAAGAAGAACGGCCAGACTACACTGACTTTTTTTTTCAGGACTCACAAGACCTATGAGAAGACTTCATTCCTCTCAACCAGCATCTACAACAGTTCCCACAACCTACCATGCATGATCCAGGATCCTCATCTCAACCACCTCCACAACCACACAAACCCACAACAGCAGACAAAGCCACTCAAACACCTGGTCCTATGCCGGGACCCAAACGTGATTCTCCATACTCACGCTACCATGGCCCTACTTGGAAGAATCCAAAGCTCTCTGAAAGCTTTTTCCCTCCAGTCTTTCGTGACACTGACCCCGATGAGACAGAAAGCTCATTGAAGACGAATACATGAATCTCCACTCCCCATAAAGTTATTTGTCCTGATACAATAATGTTTTCCTTTATGTCTTGTCCTGTTGTAATAATGTTGCTTTGCTTTATGCTTTTGTCCTTACTAGAAGGCTTGTCCTTGCTTTATGCTTTATGCTTTGCAATAATGGTTTCTGATGCACAGGATCCTTACTAGAAGGCAAGTGCAGAGCATACTTCCTTAGGTTTGACAAAATGAACAAATTCAATTCTTTATTCTTTTTCTTTCTTAGAACTTCATTTGCAGAGAGAGAGGGGGAGGTTAGAAAGACATGGTTGAAGGAAACACGAAAGTTTTATTAACTTATGGAGGTATATCCTACAATGGAGGCGAGAATTCTCTTATATAAAGAGTTCTCGAGGAGATAGGACAGGACCCTATCTTTTCAAAAGTAAAAACAAAAGATACATCATGACACAAATTTAATCTTTACAAAAGATAAAAGGTGCTTTAATAATTAAAGCATGACTTTGACAAAAGCAAAAGCTTAAAGTAAAAGCAAACTGCAATAATTATACAAGACAAAAGCATAAAGCAAAACAACATTATTACAATAGGACAAGACATAAAGGAAAACATTATTGCATCAGGACAAATAACTTTATGGGGAGTGGAGATTCATGTATTCGTCTTCGGATGAGCTTTCTGTCTCATCGGGGTCAGTGTCACGAGAGACTGGAGGGAAAAAGCTTTCAGAGAGCTTTGGATTCTTCCAAGTGGGGCCATGGTAGCGTGAGTATGGAGAATCACGTTTGACATAAGGTAGGCTTTGCGAACATAAGTAACAGATGTGTCATGAATTAGGGTATATGGATGAGGATAAGCTCTCCATTCATATGCCATGTCTTGTGTCCAGTAGTCCCGCGTTTCTAGGTGCTGGAAGTAAGGCATGTGGACAATGAAGACTGTAGTCCACATGTTAGCTTCTTGTTCTGGAATTTTATCTAATCCATGAAAAGTAATCAACTGTTGGAGTTGTTTACGCCACCAAGTGAGTGGGGAATATCATTCAAGGAGGGTCCATAGAAGCTCTGGTGAGAACTCAGGAGTGGTAAGGTGAGTTAGGACTAGTTTGATGGGAAGAACCAACTTTAAAGAATACAAGGCGGTGAGACACCATATGTACCAATGTTCATCTTCACAGATCGACAGAGATGAAAGAGTGAGTCCTGTGAGAAATAGGTGTTCCATGCAAAGATTTGGAAAACGGTCGGGTTTTTTGGTTTGAACATTAAAGAAGAACTTGTAAAGGAATTTCTTTGCAAAATCCTGCAGCTGGTAAGCCGATTGGAAAAAGATGTTCATGGGAAAGTTTCTCTGGTTGAGAGCTTTGAAAGGAAGTTGGCGATTAATAACTATGACTGGAATGGTTCGGATTGAGGAAATGAGTGAGGCTTTATTTATAGCTGGACGTGTGAGGAAGTCTGGAATGAGGTTTTAGTTGCCTTTTATGTGTTGAACAGTGAAGTCATACTTAGCAAACCAGGTTTTGAGATTGAGCAGCTGCTTGTCAGGGAGCAACTTGTTTTTGAAGTCAAAGATTCTAGGAAAAGAAGAATTATCCATGTTGATAAGAAATGTGTGGCTGATTAGATGAAATTTGAATATCATTTTGGTATATCATTGTTACCAGGCACAAGATCCTGGACAAGTATTTCTGTCCAGATATTTAAACCTTTGTCAGGCCAGTAGCCTCAAGCCTATTATTTCCAGCCGATATACCAAAATGATACCAAACCTTCAAAACGTTTCTTTGTAGGTTATATAACCCAAAACGGACCATTTTTATTGGCTTAAAACAGAGTACCAAACCAGATAAGAAATGATCGAAAGCTTTCTGATGCACAAGGTCCTTACTAGAAGGCAAGTGCAGAGCATACTTCTTTAAGTTTTCAAAATGAACAAATTTAATTCTTTATGCCTTTTCTGTCTTTTGAACTTCATTTGCAGAGAGAGGAAGAGAGTTTAGAAAGTCATTGCTTTAGAGAACGCACGGATTTTTTTTTCTCAACTTGTTTTTTACAAAGGAGGGGAGAACTCTTTATATAGGAGAGTTCTTGGGGAAGATAGGATAGAACCCCTATCTTTTTTCAAAGCAAAAGTAAAGATACGACAACATAGATCATGACTTCTCAAGCGATTATGACCTGTAGCACACCTTTTGAGAAAGCCAAGCCCACCAATCAAGACTTTAGACAAAAGATAAAGTATGCTTACTAAGACTTTTACAAGTGGCAAAAGCCGAAGCGGAAGGCAAGCCAAGACAAAACCATAAAGTAAAATATAAATATTACAACAAGACAAAGTACTTTATTGAACAAGACAAACAACTTTATGGAGAGCGGAGATTCATGTACTCGTCTTCAGAGGAGCTTTCAGTGGCATATGGGTCATCGTTGTCTTTTGGTGGGAAAAAGGTTTTGGATAGTTTTGGATGCTTACAGGAGGGACCACGACATGGTGGATGAGGGCTATTATAATCTCGGGGAGTGCGCCTGCGAGTATACGTGGGGGAAGTTTGGGTGGCTTTGTCAACTTTGGATGGTTGAGCTGAATGTTTGGGTGGTTGGGTTGAGGGCCCTGGTTCAGAGGGTCCAGGTTCATTCATGGTGGGTTGGGGAAACTGATTAAGGTGTTGGCTGAGAGGAAGGAAATCTTCCCATGGGTCCTGGGAGTCTTGGTACAGGAAGTCAGTGTAATCTGGTCGTTCTTCTTTAATAATGATACCAGTAGACTTAGGTTTAGATATGGCCGATGGAGTGGGGATCATGAGGAGATCATGTTGGGGACCTAGGGAGGTGTGGGAGATATCCTTAAAAGGCGGAGGTTGGTGGTTTAATTGGCAAAGGTAGTTGTGCAGGACGTCTTGTATGTCATTTTCAATGACAGCTATATGTGGTGCAGTGAACCATTCATATACCTGGTCTTGAGTCCAAAAGAGGTTGGTGTCTGGGTGTTGAAAGTATGGCCTGTGAATAATAAAGACTGACGTGAACAGTTGTGCTTCAGGGGCAGGCATACGTTCAAGGTTATGAATTTCTGACAGTTGTTGTAGCTTCTTTCTCCACCATGGAATCTTGCCATGAAGTGCAAGATTTGAAGGAATGCTCTCAGTTACTCCAACAAGGACTTATTGAGTCTACTGATTCAGATTGGGCTTGTCAAGCCTTTTATGTTGAAAAATGATCTGAATTAGTTCGTGGAAAAAAGAGATTAGTTATTGATTACCAGCCACTTAATTCTTTTCTTAAAGATGATAAGTTTTCCCTTCCAAAAAACCAGACCTTGTTTGTCCATCTTCAAGGGGCTCGTATCTTCTCCAAGTTCGATTTAAAAGCTGGTTTTTGGCAACTTGGTATTTCACCAGTTAACCATCACAAAACTGCCTTATGTATCCCTGATGCCCATTATCAATGGACTGTTATGCCTTTTGGACTTAAAGTCGCTCCCTCCTTATTTCAAAAAGCCATGACAAAAATCTTTAGTCCTATTCTTCATCATACATTAGTCTACATTGATGATATTTTGTTGTTTTCCTCTGACCATGAGAGCCACCAGAAGCTCCTTTTAGATTTCTTTCACATTGTGCAGAGCAACATAGGCAAGGAATCAATTGACTTTCTTGGCATGGTGATTAAAGACGACCAATATCAGCTTGGTCCACACATTGCAGTTGAATTATTAAATTTTCCGGACACACAACTCAACAGAAAGCAGATCCAACAATTCCTCGGGATTGTTAATTATGAACGTGATTTTATCCCAAAAGTTACAATTCACACAAGCCAGTTGTCATGCATACTCAAAAAACAGTGCCCTCCAAGGGGCCCTGCTCAGACGGAAGCTGTCACGCAACTAAAGGTGATCGTATAATCCCCTCCTCCACTCAGGATTCTCATAAATGGACACCGTATCCTCCAGACTGATGCCAGTGATGATTACTGAAGTGTCATTCTTCTCGAAGAAATCAATGGCGTGCGTCATTTCTATGCACATGCAAGCGGACAATTCAAAGACTATGAAAAGAACTACCATGTGATCTACAAAGAAATCTTGGCAGTTAAGTATGGAATTAAAAATTTTGAATTTCATCTAATCAACCACACATTTCTAATCAACATGGATAATTTTTCTTTTCCCAAAATCTTTGACTTCAAAAACAAGTTGCTCCCTGACAAGCAACTGCTCAATCTCAAAACCTAGTTTGCTAAGTATGACTTCATTGTTCAACATATAAAATGCAACCAAAACTTCATTCCAGACTTCCTCACACGTCCAGCTATAAATAAACCATCACTCATTTCCTCAATCCGAACCATTCCAGTCATAGCTATGAATCGCCAACTTCCTTTCAAAGCTCTAAACCAGAGAAACTTTCCCATGAACATCTCTTTCCAATCGGCTTACCAACTGCAGGATTTTGCAAAGAAATTCCTTTACAGGTTCTTCTTTAATATGCAAACCAAAAAACCCGATCGTTTTCCAAATCTTTGCATGGAACACTTGTTTCTCACAGGACTCACTCTCTCCTCTCTGTCCATCTGTGAAGATGAACTTTGGTACATGTGGTGTCTCACCGCCTTGTATACTACAAAGTTGGTTCTTCCCGTCAAACCAGTCCTAACTCACCTTACCACTCCTGAGTCCTCACCAGACCTCCTATGGACTCTCCTTGAATGGTATTCCCCACTCACTTGGTTACGTAAACAACTCCAGCAATTGATTACTTTTCATGGATTAGACAAAATGCCAGAACAAGAAGCTAACATATGGACTAAAGTCTTCATTGTCCACAGGCCTTACTTCCAGCACCCAGAAACGCGGGACTACTGGACACAAGACATGGCATATGAATGGAGAACTTATTCTCATCCATATACCCTCATTCATGACACATCTATTACTTATGTTCTCAAAGCCTACCTTATGGAACTAAACAATGTTCCTTCCCCGGCCACAAACATTCACCACACCTCTATTGGACCATCACACACTCTTGAAATTATTCACAAAACACAAGGTTTTACTCCAGGTTCAAGTTCAAGCTCTCAAGGTATCCTTGTCATGGAACAACGTCCTAACTACACCAATGTCTTATTCCAAGATGCTCAGGATCCATGGGAAGACTTTTAGTCCTCTCTCCATACTCAAAATCCCCGTTATACTGTCACCACTCCAGACTCTCCTGCTGCATCTACATCTCAGCACATGACTGAAGCTGATGAAGCAAAATACCAGCAAACTGAAGTTTACCTTGACCAACGATAAATCTGTCGGCACAAACGACAATATGAAAAAGACACAGGAGACGTGTCACCATCTCGTTATCCATCCACTCCATGATAACGACTTATGAACAAGCTTTTGATACACCTATCCATGTGACTCCCATTTGTCTTTTGTTAAAGTCCTTATCAGTATGCTTTACTTTTGTTAAAGTCCTTGTCAGCGTACTTTACTTTTGTAAATGTCTTTATTGGTGTGCTTTGCTTTAGAATCATTCGAGAGGTCCTGTTCTCAATGATTTTTTATAAATAGCACCTTCGGCTTCAGTTCATGTTGTGGACCTAGGGAGGTGTGAGAAATGTCTCTATGTGGAGCATATTGATGGTTCAGTTCACAAAGGAAGTTATAGAGTTCCTTTTGGACTCTATTGTCTTGTTCAAGGATGGATAGATGAGGTGTAGTGAACCATTCAAAAAATTAGAAGCAAAAATGTGAACACAGACGTCCACATTTTTGTTTCGGATGATAGCATACGTTCCAAATTATGAACTTGAGACAATTGGTGGAGTTTCTGTCACCACCATGGAATTGGAGAAACCATTCAAGGAGTGTCCAGAGGAGGGAGGTTGAACTGTTGGGATCAAGTAGATGATCTAAGGTGGCTGCGATGGGAATAATCAATTCAGTGGCATAGAGGACGGTAAGGCACCAAATGTACCATAATTCATCTTCTGAAATTTCTCGAGAAGGATCCAGGGTTAGACCGGTAAGAAGCAAATTTTCGGGATGAAAGGTTAAAAATGAAAATGAGTCGGATAAGAGATAGGCTTTCATAAAAAATCGAAAAACAGCTTTTTGGCAAACTCTTGGATGGCAAAGACTGTGGTGAAGGTTTTTCGAAGGGGAAAGGTTTTTTTGGTAAGGGCTTGTGAGGAAAGTGAAGTGGCCATGAAAATAATAGGAAAATGGGAAGCTCAGGAAATGAAAAACAAGGATTTTTCTAGTTTAGCAAGTCTTAAGAGCATATTAGGAATAAGGTTGCGGTCTCCTTTTATATGCTTTACGGAGAAATCATATTTTGAAAACCAATCTTTTACTATGAGCAACATCTTTTCGAGGACATTTTTCCCTTTAAAGTTCATGATGTTGGGAAAAGCTGAGTTGTCCATTCTGACAAAAAGTGATAGCCGATAAGATGATACTCGAACTTTTGAATACTATAGTTGACAGCTAAATTTTCTTTGAACACACTGTGGTAATGGATTTGTGTGTCAGAGAAGTGTTCACTGGCATGGGCAATAAAGTGTTCCTTGCCATCTGTTTCTTCAAGGAAGATGGCCCCCCATGATTCGTTACTTGCATCAGTCTGCAATATTCGCTTGCCATTGATGATGAGCTTTAATGGGGGTGGATTTTACACAATTTGCTTTAAAGTTGTGACAGCAAGTGTGTGGCTATTGTTCCACGAAGGTGGATTCTTTTTCAGCAGGGCTGACAGCTGACGGGTTTGGTGATCAACATGAGGAATAAAATCCCTAATATAATTGATAATACCAAGGAATTGTTGTAGTTGCCTTTTGGAAAGATGCTGATCTGGAAAGTGAATGAGCTCTTGGGCAATGTGCTTTCCTAGCTGGTAATGGCCGTCTTTGATGGTCATTCTAAGGAATTCAATGGTATGGGTGGCAATTGTACTTTTCTTAGCGGATAACATGATTCCATGAAATTGAATGATATCAAATAATTGATTTAACAAATGGCGATGGTCATCTGGGGTACCTGAAAATAACAAAATATCGTCAATGTAAATCAATGCACTATGCAAAATGGGTTGGAAGATTTGGACCATGGATTTTTGGAAAATAGATGGGGCTGTTTTAAGACCAAAGGGTAAAACTGTCCATTGGTAATGGGCATTGGGGATGCAGAAGGTAGTTTTATAACGTTCGGAAGGTTTAATGCCAAGTTGCTAGAATCCAGATTTAAGATCAAATTTGGAAAAGATTTGGGCATTTTTGAGATAAGTGAACATGCTCTATCTTTTTGGCAAAGGGAATTTGTCATCTTGTAAAAACATGTTTAAAGGCTGATAGTCTATGACTAATCATTTTTTTCCTCGAACAATCTCAGAATGTTTTTCAACATAAAAAGCTTGGCAAGCCCATTGAGAACTAGTGGGTTCTATAAGACCTTAGGCTAGCAGCTGAGAACATTCCTTTTGGGGTAGGACTAAGTCAGAAGGACTCATTCCTGGATGAGTGGCTTTGGTAGGATTGACATCTTCATTCAACTTGAAAGGCAATTGAACAAAGAATTGTGGATTTTTCCATAGGGGATTGGGATGGTGAAAGTAAGCATGAGACTCGGGACAAAACTTTAAAAACATTGTGGAAATGTCTTGGAAAGGCTGGGAGGTTTCAGACAAACCATAAAGCTTTAGGACATTGGTGAATGGTTTAAACATGGACTTAACTCAGATTCCAGTAGGAATGATTTAAAGGTGTTTTATCTGGTGAATGATATCAAAGCCTAACAAGATATCCTTATTAGGCAGATGGGAACCAATGACTTTCGTCCAGATAACACAATTTGGAAAGATTTCAATACCAATGGGTTTTCTGGTAATCAAGGTGGTGGTGAAGAGTTTTCCATTGATTGCTTTGAAATTTTCTTCATAATGTTGCCAAGACTGAGATGGAAGTATGTCGGGATTTAACATACTTCATTGGGCCCCTGTATCAAGAAGACCAATGGCAGGAATCTGGAGTTTAGAGGGTAAAATGTGGAGTTTAATGGAAGGGATAGGGATGGTAGTGTCAAGGGACAATAGTTGTTGGTGGAAAACAGTCTGAAACTCATCATTTTCAGAATCATCAGAAGAGTTTTGTAGTGCAAACACTGTTTCATCAGTAGGCTCCTCTTGTTCTGAGAAATAAGACTCAATTTCATCATTGTGAGAATAATCAATAGTGGCCTGTAAATGGTCAAGAAGTCTGATTGCTTTGTTTTTTTTGTTGGGGTAATCTTTGGCATAATGGCCTTTCTTTTTGCAAATGAAGCATCGGCTTGACTTCTTCCTTTGTTGTTCTCTGAAAGAGCTAGATCTTTTCCTGAAAAATTGGTATGATTTTCTCCTGGATTTTGATCTAGGAAATAATGCTGGGTTTTTGAATTTTCGAAAATGCTTCTTCTTTTTGGTGCTACAATCACAATTTTTCTTTTTCTGGCATTTGATCTGCAAATAAGGCTTTTTGCATGCACTTCGGAAAGGCTCTTTGCCTTTTAACAATTCTTTGAAGAACTGTTTTTGTTCGCACAGTTTTTCCAAACATCCTTTGGCGATCTGAAATATCTTTCCTAAGGAAATGGTATCAATGGTGAGGTTGAGACTGGTGAGCTACCGCTGTATGTCTGGTTGCAATTCTTCAGGTAATGATGCCAGAAAGACATGTTTGAGAGTCGGATCATTGAACCCAATGAGCTTATAAAGCAGGATGGACATCCGTTTGTAATGGAAATCAAGATCTTTAGAGTTGAGGGAGCAGCACTTCATATTGAGGTAGTCACGTCTTACAGCTTCAAAGACTGCGGCTGATTCTCCAATGAATTGCTCGTGAATAATAGAAAGAGCATATGAGACATTAGGTAGTTGTACAAACTGTAATTGTCTGTACTCTCTTAAAGTATCAAACCAATCTCTTAAAGAGCTTGTAAAATGGGTAGCAAGTTCTCTAAGGACGGATATTGTAGTAGCATTTGCTCTTAACATTTGGAGATTTGTCCAAGCCATTTCGGATAATCTATCTCTCTATTTAGCTGCAGGGATATCATCAAAAGTAAACCATGGACCATTTGAAGGTTTATGATCATGGTGGGATTAAGCAGGCCGGTTTGGAGTGAAGGGTGCTTCGGGTGGATCTTCCTCAATATCTTAGGGTATTTCAAAAAATGGGTCAGTTCTTGAGAACTGAGCAGGCTCAGTTTCTTTAGGTTGGGCCATAAGAATCCTAGTGATATCAGCATAGGATTTTTCAGAATCACTAGATGAGATGGAAGATTCAAGGGAAGAGTCTGTGTCGGATTCAGATTGATTAACTAAAACGACGAGATTTGAATTAGAAGTTTGGTCTGTATCATATGGGTCTGGGATTATCTGTGCATTATATTGGTGCATTGGTGATTTATCTTTGGCCTGAGTTGGTGTTGGTTGAGGAGGGAGTTGGGTATATATAGGTGGTTACGGTTCTGTGATAGACAAAGGTGGATGGAAGGGCTGTTTATCGGGTCATGGACGAGGATGAGATGTAGATCTAGATGTGTTCAGTAGAGGATGTTTCTGAACAAAGTATGGGTCATGCCAAATAATTTGGATGGGTCTTGGGGCTTGATTGGAGAAAGCATAGGTGCAAAAGGATGGAAGGTGGGGTTAATAGTGGGTAACGGTGGAGAGGTAGTAAATAATGTTGGCCTTTGCCTATCCAACTCAATCTGCTCGAGTTCTACTCTCAGCTTTCGGATTTCCTTTTCCTTTTGATAAAATTCTGGAGTTATGACTCAGCATGGTTCTTAATTCTGAATCTAGTTGGGAGATTCGGGACTGAACATTCTGGTAAATCTGCTACATCTGAGAAGTAATCGAATCCATCTTAGATTCAATATGATCAGTTCGTAAACTGATAGATTAACCTTCTTATGGATATCAACTAAGGCTTCATTTTGAGCTATGGCATTTTGTGTCTGCCAGTTGAGAACAACTTCGAAAGGTTTGGGGTCTTCTAAATGACATGTAGGAGTGATGGCGGAAAGAATAAAGGGTTTAGTGATGACCTTTCGTTGTAGATCGGTATGGGTTTCGAGGGCATGGAAATTGGAGGAATAATCTTATGAGGTGGATAAGAACATCATACAAGCCATAGGCTACATGGGTAATGTGGACGGCTGAGGATGGGGAAGGATTTCAGTTTTGCAATTTTTGGCAATCCACCTCAGTTATTTTTGGTAGATGGGTAATGGAGCTGATGGTGGTGGAGGATTATGAGGTGGTTTAGGTTGGTTGTGTGAGCACGGAGTTTTGGGTATTTTCTTTTTTGGTTTCCTTTTCCAATGCAAGCCAACATCATCTTCTTCCCAATCATCCCAACAGGGACAATCTGGGTCACAATTTCCTGATCCTGGTGAATCCCAAAGAAAGTGGCCATTAAGTTTGGCAGGATAGACAGGATATCCTTTTGAAGTGAATCCTGTATTTGGCAACTTTTCTTGAGCAGTCTGGACAGCCGTTACCATGGCTGAATAAGTCAATGAGAGTCGTGGAGGCTCCTTTGGTACTGTTGGTGGAGGTCGAAAAGTCATTCGGACAGTTCCATCATATCTTCTTTCAAACATACTTTCTCTGGTCTGGATAGGAGAAGTATTGGCATGGAACTTCTCATAATTTGAAATCCATTCCAAGGGCATGAGTTTTATGAGTTCATGTCGAGGGATCTGTCTTGGAATTTGAATGATGGTTGGGATCTGGTTTGATTCTGCTAACACCATGAGGGCGTCAGAGTGGTGCTTAGGTGAAGGAAGATCTAAGGCATGGTTCTGGAGCCTATAGACCAATTGATGGTGAAGAGTGGCAATTTTTGCAGAAGAGACTTGGTCTACACTTTGAATTTGCACTTGGACTTGTAAGGTAGTGGAGAGATTAGTGTCTTGAAGAGAAATGTTGAAATTAGGATAGAAAGTGAGTAAAACACTTCCAGTATGAAGAGTGGTTAAGACAGTACCAATAACAACATCTTGGTAATGTGTGAACCTAGTGTCCAGCATAGCAATTTTGGCCGTGACTGGTAATCCTTTCCTTCCATGTAAGGTTAGGATTAGTCGAACTCCTCCGATATGGAGATGAGTATAACCTTCTCTTTGCCTATTGGAAATCAAGTTTGGTGGAATTTCCAAACTGACATATTGTTCAGCTGTGGTAGCCTGAAGGGAACACTGATCCAATCTGGATGACTGCATGTATTCTTTTGGATGTGGTCTTTTGGTGGAAATAAGGGTTCGAATACTGTGAGTAAAGGAGTGTGATCGTTTATAGAGGTGATAAGAACTAAGAAGAGGAAAACAAGATTCAGTGATTTGAGCAGATTCAGGGATATAGGAATATTCAACTAAATTTTCGATCTTACTAGCAGTGTGTTTGGAGCAAGATTTGGGTAAGGAGAGGGTGGAGGAAAGGGAAACTGGAGTTATGATAGAAGACGTAGAAACATTATTGGAGGAAATTGATGCCATGAGTATGAAATTCTCTTTGTCGTGGAAGACTCGAACGAAAAGAAAACAAAAAGCAAACTTTTATCATACCATTTGAGAAAGAAAAAAGCAGAAGTTGGCTCTAATTTGCAATGTTGTTTCATCTGCAAGAAATGTGGTCACTTTGCTCGAAACTGTCCTCACAAATATGCCAAAGCTATTCGTCTCATACAGCATCTTCAACATTCTTCCCTGTTATTTGAGAATGAAGATGTTGAATCAAATTTTTCAGAACAGTCAGAACAAGATGATCAGACTGCTTTCATTATCTTTTAATTCATTATTGCAAGATACCAATGTTTTGCAAGCCCGTCATAAAGAGGAACATATATCTATGCAACAATACACAAATTTTGTATTAATCATTACACACTTCAAATGATAATAATAAAATATATGATATTTGAGTAAATAACTTTTTACTTTTTGAACATATGATAATATTCCTTTTTTTCACATCTTTTGAGTGCACCCATGTAAAATTCACAAATGTTATGTTTACAAACTGAAATTTCAATATCTGATCTATCAATGGTTGTGACACCTGATACATTCGCCACTATTTGCTACAAAATTCATAAATTAATAATTATATGAAGATGGTAAGATATAATTTTAAAAAAATTCTATTTTTTTTGTAAAAACATACCCCAAAAAGAGTTGGTAAAAACCAATTTCGAGTCTCATAATCTTGCTTCAAACTCTCCTTTCCAGTTAAGTACTCAGCATAGCAACTTATGATCTATGAATAAAATCATTACAACATCATTATTAAAACATGCCAAATGAAAAATAAATTATAAATTAAATACATATAATCTTATTACGCTCTAAATATTATACACACACACAAACACAATATACCTCATCAAATATCCAAACATTAGGAGCTAAAGAAAACATTAAGAAGCGGGTAACAATATGTCTCTTTGTCATTATAATTTTCTCCCTGTATAAATACACTCACATTAATAGTTAATTAAAACAAATAAGAACATCAAAATACAAACATATAAAATATGATTATATTTAAATACTTCCATACCTTTTATCTAGTTGTTCATGAAAAATATATTGTAAAATATACCATTCTTCCTCTGAAAAAGAAGCACCATGTTTGGATAAATGTTAGAGTGCAATTTATGCACTAGTTTTGCATTGTTTACTTCCCTTAATATCGATGTTTTGCACTTAATAATAATGTTTTACTTGTGTTTTACTTTTGTAGGTGCAATTCTATTGATTGGTGATAAAATTGAGCTAAAAGATGATGTTTAAGGAGGATTGTTCTCTTGGAGAAATTATGAGCGTCAGAAGAACTTTGTTGATAAGGCGTGGGCGCGTGCTGTCAACTGCGGACCTGCAGTTTTTAGTTTAACGTGTTTTGTATTTTTGGTTATTTTTGTAATTACGAATTTAATATTTCAGATATTAGTATTTTATTTTAAATAGAATTCTAAAAGAGAAGAGAGAGAGAGTATTTAAGGGAGGAATCTATTGTGAAAAAGGGGATTTTTGGATTGGAGAAAAAGAAAGAAACCCTAGATCTTAATTTTTCTCTTCTCTCTATGAAGAACTAAACCTATTTTTCTGGTTGAAGGATAATGAAGCTTTGATTCATCACTACTGTGAGATCTTTCTTGTGCTTTAATTGTTTTATTACTCTTTGGGTATTTGTTTATTCTCTGAATTATTTTCATGATTATGTTTGTTAATTAGGTAATTGGCCACTATTTAATTATCAACTTAATCTATTGTCAATTAAAGGATTCATCGTATGAAGAATTTAATGTTTGTGACAAATAACATAGCAGAGAGTTGTGTTGTGAGAATAAACAATCTAATTTAAATGAATCATCATATGTGTTGATTAGGATTTGGGTCTCTCTGGTTTTTCAGGCTGTCAATTGATTAAATCCTATGATCGTATCTAGGGTTGTCTATTGATTAGGGAAATAACCAACGGTCGTACCTTGGTTATCGACTAGTTAAGGAGAGATTGGCTATTCGAGGGTCTGAGTAGCTATAACCGGTCTATTCATAAGTAATAATAATCTATATTTGAATCAATGATCAGTAGTCGAATCAAGCTGAGTTAATTCCTTCAACCAGAGCTTTCTCCAATTTGAATCACAACTTTAATTTACATTCTCGTTATTTTAATTTGATTTTTTATTATTGTCAACAATTCCCCCATTTCACGTTTTACGTTTCAAAAGGATTTAAATAGTTACCGATCTCTGTGGACACGACCCTGCTCAATCACTACCGATCTCTGTGGACACGACCCTGCTCAATCACTATACACAATTTATTTAGAGTAGGAATTTATTTTTGTTGGCTTCGACACCCATCAAATTTTGGCGCCGTTGCCGGGGATTGGTGTCGTTTATTTAATCCTTTTTATGTTTTACTTGGTGTATGGTTCGTTCTTCTCGTACAGGTACACTTTCGTTTGATCCTGAAATTGAGAAGACAGCTCGCCAGCTGAGACAGCAGACGAAGCGAGCTAAGCAACGATCCTCGTCGCCTTTGCTTTCTGAAACAGATACAGTGCCTGATTTAGTTGAATCATCTAGCAATTCAGAAGAACAAGTGATGGATAGACCTGCACCTGTAGAAAGAACTCTTAGAGAGTTAGCTGAACCAGACTTGAATCAACAACCACTCTGCATTCAATATGTAGACTTGGAGGTAAATTTTGAATTAAAGTCTGGTCTTATTCATTTATTACCCAAGTTTCATGGTTTTGCAGGTGAAGATCCTCATAAACATCTTAAGGAGTTTCATGTTGTGTGTTCAAGTATGAGACCACAAGGCGTGACTGAAGAGCATATTAAGCTGCGTGCTTTTCCATTCTCTGTAGATGGGCTAGCTAAAGATTACTTGCCTCCTGGATCGATTACAACGTGGAATGATTTGAAGAAGCAGTTCCTCGAGAAGTACTTTCCTGCTTCAAGAGCTGCCAACATCAGAAAAGACATTTGTGGGATTAGACAACTTCATGGGGAGACTTTGTATGAGTATTGGGAGCGATTCAAACAATTGTGTGCCAGCTGTCCTCGGCATCATATTTCTGATCAACTTCTTATTCAATATTTTTACGAAGGACTATCATTGATTGATAGAAGTATGATAGATGCTGCTAGTGGAGGCGTGTTGGTGAACAAGACTCCTACTCAAGCAAGGGAGTTGATATCAAATATGGCTGCCAACGCACAACAATTTGGCAGCAGGCAAGATCCCACTTCAAGGAAGGTGAATGAGGTAAATATTTCTTCTGTTGAACAACGTTTAGATAAACTCACTTCTCTTGTGGAAAAGTTTGTTGTAGGTAATGTGCAACAGGTGAAGACTTGTGGTATTTGTTACAATATGGGTCATTCAACTGATATGTGTCCTACACTTCAAGAAGAACCCGTTGAACAAGCCAATGCAGTTGGAGGATTTCCAGGCATGCCTCAGAGGAGGTATGATCCTTATGCACAAACATACAATTCGGGATGGAAGGATCATCCCAACTTCAGCTATGGAGTTAGGCCGTCAGGATTCCCACAACAGTATCCACCAAGACAACAAGCACCTCCACAGTCAACCTCCAAGTCAGGTATATCTCTTGAAGAAATTGTTAAATCACTTGCGACTAACACTCAACAATTTCAGCAGGCAACTACAGCAAGCATTCAGAACTTGGAGAACCAAATGAGTCAATTGGCGACTACAGTGAGCCGTCTGGAGTCTCAAGTATTAGGGAGATTGCCTTTACAATCTGAGGTGAATCCAAAGCAAAACGTTAGTGCTGTCATCCTTAGAAGTGGGAAGGAGTTGCAAGAGCCTAGTAAGAAAGTGACAGAGCATGTACAAGATGAGGTTGAGAAGAATGAATTGATGCCTCAATCTCAAGATGCACAACCCACCAGAGCGAAACCCCTACTTATTGTGATACCTCCTCCTTTTCCAAGCCGGTTTGCAAAATCCAAGAAGGAGGAACAAGAGAAAGACATCCTTGAGACATTTCGCAAGGTTGAGGTAAATATTCCTTTATTAGATGCTATAAAACAAATACCTCGATATGCTAAAGTCCTTAAGGAACTGTGCACCTCTAAGAGAAAATTAAGAGGAGATGAAAAAGTTCACATGGGGGAGAATGTTTCAGCAGTTCTCCAAAAGAAACTACCTCCTAAGTGCAAGGATCCAGGTATGTTTACTATCCCTTGTAAAATTGGTAGTGTTAGAGTTGAAAAGGCTATGTTAGATCTAGGAGCTTCTATTAATGTCATGCCTCGTTCCATTTATTCATCTTTGAATGTTGGTCCATTAAAAGAAACTGGCGTGATAATTCAACTAGCTGATAGGTCTAATGCATATCCTGATGGGGTATTAGAAGATGTCTTAGTACAAGTTAATGAGTTGGTTTTTCCTGCTGATTTTTATGTACTTGATATGGAAGATGATAACTCCTCTAATTCTGTCCCAATTTTGCTAGGAAGACCTTTTCTTAAGACTGCTAGGACTAAAATGGATGTACATAAAGGGACTCTCACTATGGAGTTTCATGGAAAGGTTATAGAATTCAATATGAATGATGCCATGAAATATCCTAGTGAGGAACATTCGGTATTTTCTGTGGATGTTATTAACCCTATAGCGCAGGAAGTTTTTTACAAGGAAAAGACGAAGACATTTCATGATAGAATGATTTTGAGAAAGGAGTTCTCTGTTGGTCAAAAAGTTCTTCTTTTTCATTCTAAGCTTAAACTTTTTCCGGGTAAATTACGTTCTTGCTGGGTTGGACCTTTTATTGTTACTAATGTTTTTCCTCATGGTGCAGTTGAGATTCGGAGTCCGACCTCTGACAGAGTTCTTAAGGTTAACAGTCATCGCTTAAAACCTTTTTATGAAGGTTTTTCGGTGAATATTGTGGAGGATGTGGCTCTCGAGAGTCCCAATTATGGAGATTGATGCATAAATGTGTCTAGCCAAAGACATAAAACAAAGGCGCTTTTTGGGAGGCAACCCAAATGATTTATTTATTTTGGTTTTTGTCATATCTTCTTTTAATTTTGATTCAGATTTTTTTAAAAAATAATGTGTTTGCTTATTTTGGTCAGAAGAAAATTTTTGATAAGGCGTGCCCACGTCTTAACTAATAAGTACTTCTGTAATTTTTAAAGTAAAATAGTTTTAAGGCGTGCCCACGTGCTTATTAGAAAAGTACTTCTGAAATTTTTAGTGTCTCAAAGTGATTCATAAAAAAAAAAGAGTTTTTTTTCCTTATTTTCTTTTCTTATATATATATTTTTTATTTATTTATAAAAAAAAGAAAAAAAAAAGTTTTTTTCCTTCTTTTCTTTCTTATATATATATATATATTTCTTTATTTATTTAAAAAAAACACAAAAAAAAACACAAAAATCACACTGTTCACAAATCCCTAATTCAAAAAAATTCACTGTTGATTATCGTTTTCCCGCAGCAACCCTCAGCTCCAGCGCGCAGAACCAGCAGCAGCCGCATCAGTCCAACCTGCAACGCAACCAGCCCGGGCGCAGAAAGCTCCAGCCATCACCATCGCGCAGCGCATCAGTCCCGCGCGCGCAACGTAACCAGCAGCACCAGCATCCCGCGTCCAGCAAGCAGCAACCCGCGCGCGCAGATCCAGCCTTCGCCCAACAGTCCAACCTGCAACGCAACCAGCCCGGGCGCAGAAAGCTCCAGCCATCACCATCGCGCAGCGCATCAGTCCCGCGCGCGCAACACAACCAGCAGCACCAGCATCCCGCGTCCAGCAAGCAGCAACCCGCGCGCGCAGATCTAGCCTTCGCCCAACAGCGCGCAAAACCAGCGTCAGCCCAGCTCTCGCGCGCAACACAGCCCACGCAGCATGCAGATCCAGCAGCCCCAGCACGCGCGCGTAACACAATCAGCTCCATCCCGCGTCCATCAAGCAAGATCCAGCCGGGCAGCAATCGCAACGCAACCATAGACGTTATGTGGATCAAAAGCTCACAATTCAGGGAAGTTTTTGCCTTTAATCTTTTATCCTTACGTTTTAATTTTTATGTGAGCTTTGATTATCTTATATTGGGGACAATGTAAGTTCTTGGTGTGGGGGAGGGATTTTTGCATTATTGATGTCTGGAATTATTGTTTTCACTCTACTTATCTTTTTTTCACTCTACTCATCCTTAAATGATTTTGAAGTTAGTATGCTTTATATATTATTAATTTTCTTTTCCTTTATCTCTCACTACTCTTTTCCCATCTATCTCACATTATTTACATCTCTTTTTTTCTATCATACTTTTTCATCACTCACATTTTATCTTTCATTTTTTTTACTACATACATCTTTCTCACTTATTATCCTTTTTACCTTTCCTTTTATATCTCACTCATACCTTCTTCTCATTCTACACCACTATTGATGGTTGATTCATTTGAAGAGTGTACATGATTTGATGGCAAATTTACCAACTTTGTGAGGATTTGAGCCTATGAGCAACCACTTTGCTCTAATTATTTTTGTTATGTGAATATCAATCCTAGTTTGTTTATTCTAGAACTTGCTTTATTATGCATGTTGAAGCCACATTACGGGATTTTATGCATTAAAATGATAAGGGCAAACCATTTACCATTTTTCTATTCTCGCATTTTCCTTTTTCTCTACCCGAAGACCTTTATTTGCTACCTTTGTTTGAGCCTTAACAATTACCCATCTAATTCTCTCCGTCTACTTAACCATTTTTCTTCTTTGAGCCTCAATTTAAGGAGATTTTTGGACTCATTGTGTGGATATATTTTGTTGCTTTTTCTACCTTGTAATAAAGTTTCTCAATTAGATCAACAAGCATTATGCTTGAATTAAATTGTGCAAGGTTCGTTTCTTTTGTTTGATTCAAAAAAAAAAACAAAAAAAAACAAAAAAAAGAAAAAGAAAAATCACAAAAAAAAACAAAACAAAAAAAAATGTTTACATTCTTGGTGACTTGAGTAGAAATAAGCATTTTGATATCATAAGTTCATTCAATGAGTTCATTCTTCTCGTTTTGATCTCTTTTTCTTTCGTAGACCTTTCTTTTTCATTTCACCCATTTAACCCCATTACAACCCTTTTAAGACCCTTAGATTTTTGCATTTTATTCATGTTTTGTGGATTGAGATGTGATATATGAGCAAGCTTATGGTAATAGCATTCTTTGATTTGATTTGAGTGGATAAATGACACCCTAAACACTTTGAGTGCATGGAGTGAAGTTATTGAGAGGGCTATTACATCTTGTTGCACTTGAATTTTGAATGGATCTTCTTGGTGGTTGAATGTTCTTATTCTATCTTATGAGATTCTATGCTTTAAAATCCTTGTCTCTCGAATGTTGATCGACTTAATTTCTTGAGGTATGCTTGCTTAAAATTATTTTTGGATGAGTTGAGATGAGAATTGAGTGGAGATTTGGGATTAATCTTGAGTTATATGCTTGAGGACAAGCATCATCTTGGTGTGGGGGAATTTGTTAGAGTGCAATTTATGCACTAGTTTTGCATTGTTTACTTCCCTTAATATCGATGTTTTGCACTTAATAATAATGTTTTACTTGTGTTTTACTTTTGTAGGTGCAATTCTATTGATTGGTGATAAAATTGAGCTAAAAGATGATGTTTAAGGAGGATTGTTCTCTTGGAGAAATTATGAGCGTCAGAAGAACTTTGTTGATAAGGCGTGGGCGCGTGCTGTCAACTGCGGACCTGCAGTTTTTAGTTTAACGTGTTTTGTATTTTTGGTTATTTTTGTAATTACGAATTTAATATTTCAGATATTAGTATTTTATTTTAAATAGAATTCTAAAAGAGAAGAGAGAGAGAGTATTTAAGGGAGGAATCTATTGTGAAAAAGGGGGTTTTTGGATTGGAGAAAAAGAAAGAAACCCTAGATCTTAATTTTTCTCTTCTCTCTATGAAGAACTAAACCTATTTTTCTGGTTGAAGGATAATGAAGCTTTGATTCATCACTACTGTGAGATCTTTCTTGTGCTTTAATTGTTTTATTACTTTTTGGGTATTTGTTTATTCTCTGAATTATTTTCATGATTATGTTTGTTAATTAGGTAATTGGCCACTATTTAATTATCAACTTAATCTATTGTCAATTAAAGGATTCATCGTATGAAGAATTTAATGTTTGTGACAAATAACATAGCAGAGAGTTGTGTTGTGAGAATAAACAATCTAATTTAAATGAATCATCATATGTGTTGATTAGGATTTGGGTCTCTCTGGTTTTTCAGGCTGTCAATTGATTAAATCCTATGATCGTATCTAGGGTTGTCTATTGATTAGGGAAATAACCAACGGTCGTACCTTGGTTATCGACTAGTTAAGGAGAGATTGGCTATTCGAGGGTCTGAGTAGCTATAACCGGTCTATTCATAAGTAATAATAATCTATATTTGAATCAATGATCAGTAGTCGAATCAAGCTGAGTTAATTCCTTCAACCAGAGCTTTCTCCAATTTGAATCACAACTTTAATTTACATTCTCGTTATTTTTATTTGATTTTTTATTATTGTCAACAATTCCCCCATTTCACGTTTTACGTTTCAAAAGGATTTAAATAATTACCGATCTCTGTGGACACGACCCTACTCAATCACTATACACAATTTATTTAGAGTAGGAATTTATTTTTGTTGGCTTCGACACCCATCAATAAATCGAACTCCTTGTTGCAGCGGCCTTTTTTTTTTGTAAAATTTTCATAAGGAGATTTTTTTATAACAACTAGGCTTTCGAGGACGCACCTTTTTATCCTCAACTGCATCTACTTCCACCGATGATACCAAATCCACAAAATCAACTGCATCCATGGCTTTATCCTACATGCATAAGAACATGAATTTTATTAATTTTTTTTTTGTTTAATGAATGTGCTATACAAATATTTTTGAAAAAAAATGTAGAATAATCATTTATTATCATACCTTTTTAACAACATTGCGGAAGATTTGGTTCTCTTTCAGTTTCCTATATGCAAATAAGTTTTTCAATGATAAATTTTCATCACATGCGTCTTCAATCTTGTCCTTAATCTATGCGATCTTCACCCCAAACTCATCTCCCTTTCCCATGAAATTTTGACCACTTGATTCATTTTTACTATTTTGAACATCTTTACTATAAGAGTTCATCTTTTCCTTCCATGGGTGTGATTGCATATGAGTTATATTATGTTCAAGTGCTTCAACTACACTATACATTTTTTATACCAATGCATAAGTATCTAAATTGTTCCTCTTCAGCTCACCAAGTTCATACCTGATAGCGGCAAGATTAAAAGTCATCCCATCCATTTTTTCATTAAGCTTTGTCAATTCCTTCTCATGATTGCAATTTCGAAAGTTTGCTTCACCCTCTCCGTTTCTTTTTATGCTTTTATGGAGCCCTCCATCATCTTTTCTTTCCATCTGCATGTTAATGTTAATATTTAGTCAATCATGTAACATCAAGTATATCTCTAAAATTATGATACTAACAAATAAAGTATCAATAAACAAAAATGAAGATTTTAACATCTGTATTTTCATATTGGGCTTGTCTTTAATTTTTAAAATTTAAAGACCGACATTTAAATTTCTATTGTAAGATATTTAATAGTCAGTTGAATTCCCTCCTCAAAATAATATAAGTTCGTAAAGTGCAGCGGAAAAATCTCTTGGCGATATAATACTCCAGCAGATGCAAGGTAGACAACTAGACTGGGCAAATTATGAATGTTGAGACTTTGAAAGACTGAATTTTCTCTTGTTGCCTTCATTGAGAAAATGGTAGAGAATTAAAAGAGAGAAAGTTCATTCCCACGGCATAAAGCGTAAGAGAGACAAAATTATTAATCTGACTCTCGAATCTTCAGGTCTTCACAAAAGAACATATAACAAACTTGAAAAAAAAAATTGCCCCTTCAGATCCTAAAAGTATTGTGTTTCTAATCTTGTTTTGCATGCTTCAGCTATAGTAATTAGTTCCTTTCCATGTAATAAAAAAAACTATATTAATATGTGGGCAAGATCATGCCAGTTTAACCTTTTGCATCGCTGCTGGAGATAATCAAATCAAGGCGGAGAAAATGAGAATGGAATCAGAGGCTAAGATTAATAAGTGGGCCTCAACTTGCTTTGCCCTTCTTTCTTAAACGATTGGTGGACTGCTGCTTTCACCATTAATCGGCTCTTCAACCACTGCTTTTACTGCCTGCCATCTTGTCATTTGTCGAAGGGATGAATTCGAGTCGAAAAGAGAAAGCGTGCTGAAAAAGATAAATCACGAGTGGTTAACTGCTGACTCAGCCAAGTCTTGGCTTCACTTGATTCACCGATTTAGGTTATTTTGTCTTCTATCTAATTCAGCGAAGAAGCTTTGCTGCTTAACATGCTGCAATGCAACTTTATCCTTTGAAGTTCAAACTTCAGGGCTGCGCACTTTATGTAATCCTATGAATAAAAAGAATTTGTTTTCAAGTTTACGATTCTTGTCAATGGTTAATCATTCGTGAACTGAGACAGCATTCAAGAATCCAATTTCAATACAACAACATAAGAGATAAACAGACGATGAATTTGATGAGATAAAGAAGGAGATCGTATTTTATCGTATCTCTATTTTCTTTCTTTTAAAATTTAAAATAAGTTTTTCAACCGGTTTGTTAACTGGTTATAACATTTTTTATTACTAATTAAATATTTTCTTTATTAAAAATAATGTGTACCGCTGATTACATCTAACAATACATATTTGTTACACTATTAATACCATAAAAGAAATTACGGCATCATAGAGGGACCCTTTGATTAAATATCTTACAATGAAGCAGCGGATCAAAAATAAAAATAGCTTTGTTTACAATCAAGTCGATCCAATTATGATATAATCATATAGTCTAAAACCAGTAGCATTCAATCCCACAAACTAATGTAATCCAATCTCAAATGGCAAATACAATAAAACTTCCATAATTTAATACTAATTGAATTAATAATTTCTATAATATGATAAATATTCAATCACAATTTGGGTCAAAAAGTTAAATTAATAAAATAATATTTTTTTCCGAAAATCTTTATACAATTTTTTGTTTCATTCATATCATAAATTGATAATTTTTTTAAATTATAAATGTAATTATTATAATATTTTATTAAATAAAATATGACTCTACTTTTTTAAAAAAATTTAAATATAGTTGAATCTCATCTTTCTTTTTATTTATTGCTTCTCAAAATTCTAAGGTTGAATTTTAAAAATTACAAGAATTTTAATGTTTTTGTTAATTTAATTAGTATTTAATGGATTAATTTATTTATAATTGATTAGATTGATAAAATACAATAAATTTTTAGTTGATAGAAATTTATGTTCATTTAATTATATATACACCCTCTCAATCAATAAGTTATTAATTTATTGATTAAATTAATATTTTTTATATTCTCTCAATATAATTAATCTAGAGATACTTTATTGTATACCCATAACCTAGGGATGACAAATAAATTCGGATCCGGCCCCCATCCGCAAGGATCCAAAAGATTCGGATCCGGATCCGCATGTTAAAAAATGTGGATCCGGATGTAATAAATTAGAATCCGCAGGGATCCGAATCCGAATCTGGATGCAAGTGCATCCGGAAAACTAGATATTCGGATTTGGTTAATATAATCTGGATCTGCATGTTAAAAAATGCGGATCCGGATGTAATAAATTAGAATCCGCACGGATCCGAATCCAAATCCGGATGCATCAATCTGAGTAGGCCACTGTCATTACACGCCTCGCCGTCATCAAATCGTCGCCACCATGTCACCATCTACCTCACAACCTCACCTAAGCCTCGTGTGCAAGCCTCGAAATAAGTCGATTGTTGTCGCTACATGCCTTGCCGTCGTCAAATCCTCGCCGTCATCGAATCCTCCCAGTCGTCGAAGCCTCGCCTGAGCACGCCGTTGTCGCTGCTGTCCAAGGCTCGCCTGTCACCTGATTGGATCTTTCTTTTGTTTCCATTTTTCTGGTATTATTAATTACACGGCTTTTGTTCCAGTTAATGATTTGGTATTTTGGTTGATTGTTTGATTGTAGTTAATGAGTTCAACCTAATGTAACATGATTAAACTTCAAAATTTTACCGGCTCAATTTAATTTTCTTTGTTGATTCAATTTAGTTTAATTTTGAATAATTTTCTTTGCTGATTCGTTTAATCACTTTAATTAAATGCATTAATTTTCAATATAATGTAAATTTTTTTATAGGTTTTGGGTTGTTTAATTAGGTTTTGGGATTAGGTTTCAATATATTGTTGAATTTTTAAATTATATTTTTAATTATTAAATTTACTTTTTGTGGATCCGAATATTCGGGATATTCGTCCGCAACCCGAACGGATATTACCCGCATCTAAATCCATAAAAAAAATTACAGATACAAATCCAAATTCAAATATAAAAATGTCAATCGGATCCAGATTTTACCATCCCTACATTAACCTATACTTGTCAAAATCGGAGTAGCGTTTCAAGTGACTCCGTTATTTGACGGTATTGCGTTACTTCATAGATTCATTAAGTTTCTTTAAAAAATAAAAAATAAAAAAAAATAAAAGTAGGCTACGCAACGATGTTGCTATTCTTGCGGGTGTGCTTTCTACTCTCCTATTTGTGATATATTGTAGTTTGTAGGCCTTGTAAACACTTATGACTTGAAGGCTAATTGATTTTATCTAGACAAAAAAAATTATAATATCTTTTTTTTTTAAAGTTGAATTAATTTTATCTCATATTTTTATGATAAAAGGACAAAAAAATTATAAAATCTTTGCTATTTTTGTCAAAATTATTATTTACAAATCATATTTATCACACAATATCAACTTTGATTCTATAGTTATAATTTTTTTTTTACTATTGTAGTTTAAAAGGAACAACACTTCAATATCAAATAAGACCTCAACTGATTATATTTTTAATTCTAGGTAAGTATAAGAATTAAATTGGCATAAATTTATCATATAAATTAACTGCACCACGGGATTTTCAATTGTCTCCTTCCAAGTTTCAAATCCCCAAAAAATATATTTGACACCAAAACAAACCAAAAAGGTCACACTGGTATTTTCCTTCTATAAAGCTATGGAAGGCCAGCTTCCAGTCTCAAGGATTCTTCACAAACTTAGAATTTCAACGAAACATATTAAATGATTTGTTCTAGTTGTATGCTTCACTAACCTTCTAAAGAACAAAAAGAAAAAACTTCTCCTAATCTTCCCAATCAGTCCTTTATACACTTCCACATACAAAGCTTTATCTATGTAACCATAGTTCACCATTAATGCTCTGCTTCCCGAAACATTATGCCCGCAAGCTAGACCCCCACATACTGTTTTCACAAAATGAGGAAAATACTGCTTTACAAGCCTTCAACCTTCTTAACATGATGATAATTATCTCCATCCTAACAACCTTTGTAAACATCACTTTTAATTCATCCTAATGGTTGCTTTATTGATGCAATGATTAACATCAACAACGAAAAAGTACGTTGGCAAACTTCATGATTTGATCCTGAAACAAGTAACTTCACCTCTTTTAGATCAGAATTCTCTTCCAACTAGCTAGTTTGTTCTCCCAAAGCTAGATCATAGAACCACATTGAAGCAACACTAGCCATACAATTTAACAAAAGGCTTATCTAGCTTTAACAACCTTCCAACCCCAAGCTGCTACCAAGGTACCCCAAAAGAAATGCCTTAATATTTACCTAAATTGACAATTAGGACTGAAACCACCCAGGAAAAAATATTAAAACAAAAGAAAGTAAAGAAACAAGAGGACACATTTAAAAGAACCTAAGTTCCTAGGCCTCCATGTAACAAGATGTAACATTTACTGCAAGTTAAAAAGTAGCACCATGATCTATCCTTCTCTCACAAAGTTACATTAACCCTAAAATAGAACCTCCCTCTTTGCTTTGAGAAGGATTCTAATATATATCCCTAAGCACTCAGTACAAACCTGTAGACTAACCCTACAAAAAATCATAATATCAATTAACATACATGTAAGAGCAATAAATTGAGTATCTCAACTTTCCACAGCAGCCGATGCAGACAAGTCATTAAAACACTACAGATATCCAATGCAGACAAGTCATTAAAACACTATAAATATCCAATGGAGACAAGTCATTAAGACACTACAAATATCCTTCTTTGTAAGATCTCGATGCAACTGTAACATCCAATTTACAATCCAGCCAGTCCAGGTACCCTAACAACTACATACTCATGAACTCATTTTCCAACTAATTACAATCTTCCATGCAATAGACGAGAATACCAAAGATCCATTCTTAGTCCCCAAGCTTGTGTTTCCAAATACAATTCCCCTGAAACCCACTTATTTCTTCCCTCATTTCCATGCCCTCAGATAATTCTAGCCCATCTAATCTGCATCTTTGATGTGTCATTTAACTAGTTATCAAATATATAACAGAATATAGCATTAGTTTTCCTTCCTTCAACAACAAAACTCTAGGCACCATATAGATTGAGATTTGATCCTTTGGAAATAAAACATAATTAAAGTCCTCCATAAGCTGGGAGCTGGATGTGGGATAAAATTTGATGAAGAGCCTAGAGTATTAAAACGAGAATTAGTGAAGATTTGCCTAAGCACCCATGTCTAATGTACTGACCCTTAGAGAAAGCACCGAATTTTTCAAAGTTTGGAATTGCTTTGAATGTGCACGCTATGGGACCTGAATATATAACAAGAAGAGCCTAGGGCAGTTTTTACAAGTTAAAACTAATCGAACAACATGCTTTACAGAATAAACAGTAAGCAAGCAAAAATGAACAAGATAAATAAACCTTAAAATCCCAGGGAACGGTCACTACATATGCAACAATGCGTCTCACCATACAATGTGCCAGCAGCTCAGAAAATCACCACCATACATCCTTTCCTAAACAAAGTTGTGTGGCTCCATACATAGTTTTCTCAGGAAGTCGCTCAATAAGTATTAATAAGCTAAATTACAGATATTATATATTGTGTATCTCATAATACCATAAACAAAGTTTCTGTTGCAACCATTTCAAGCAACAAAAAAGGTTTCTAGAGGCCATCTATTTCTAAGGTATATTGAATCACAGATTGGTCAAGAGGCTTGACTCACATCAAGAAGCAGTAGGACATCAAGCACAACTTTTCGTTCCTAAAATAATTAACTACTATCTATAGCATATTAGGGGCTTTCATAGAATAAGACCAATTATGAATGATTGGCCTCCGCAAGTTGATGAATCCAAGCTTCTAGGTTAAAAACAATTCAAACCACTAAGAGATGGTTTTTTAAATTTTATGATTATTGAGATATAGTTTTATCTAAAACAGGTTCCAAGACTCCTATATTTTCTTCATTTATCTCACACGCGTTTTCAGGAATGGTTATAAGGGCACGCCAAACCTTGCAGAGGGGTGGATGGGCATACTTTGTACAGTATTGTATAGCTTTTGCATCACCTCTCTTGGTATTTGCTTCATCTTTTATACAACTTTCAATTTCATATGAAAATGAATGATATCTGTCCTCCATGTTGTGAAACAATTACAACCATCTAAACGGCATCTTTTAAACAAGAGATTAACTGGTTAACAAACATATTAAAGAATCTTGCATTGCTCTTCCTTTCCATCAGCAACATAGCTCTTGAGACTTGATTCACAAGAATAAAACACGAACTTGAGTAAGAAAGCTAAAATTATAGAAGTCCCCCATAAGGCTCTTAAGGAAGGCTAAGAAACAAAGTTTAATGCACTAAGCAAGCTTCAAACAGGCACCTAACTATATGCAGTAGCATCTTAAGAATTGGTCATTAACAAGCGATGAAATAGATAACTAAACTAGCATCCTCAGGAATTGGTCATTAATATCTTAAGAATCACATACAATAGTGGACAAATCAGACGCCGAAGAATAAAACATCCCACCAAACACTAACTGTTTGCAAAATTTAATCTAAAAAGAAATAATTTAAAATTAGTTGTTATCTAAAGTTTAATCTAAAAGGAAGAATATAAATTGCAACTATATATACGATTTTTCTTGATTGTGAGAAACCCTAAAACAGCAACATTAATAAAAATAAGACATAGTAGTAGAAGATTGATCCAAAATGAGGGAAGCAACAACATACATACAGAAATCATTTACAGTAACGATCAGCCTTCTTCTTGACGCGATCATCAAGAGCATCTTCGACAGTTTTGAAGGTGCTGAATTTCGGATCGTAACCAAACTTCTTGGTCTCGACGGGAAATAGCTCCTCGTACTTCATGTTTTTGGCTGCGTCGATACTGTAAATCTTTCCTGGTTCGTTATTATTATTATTATTATTATTATTATTATCAGCAGCAGCATCCACGATGGACGGTTGAGATTCGTCGTCCTCGATGTTGTTTTTTTTCTTATGCTTCTGTTTCTTCTTCTTCTCTATGGATTTGCGAGTTGCAAGAGTTCCATCTTTGAAGGTCAGCCTTCCTGATTTCGCTCGCTCGTACGGATCTGACATCGTTTATGTATTTGATTGATTATGCAATTTGCTCTGTTCTATGTAATTTTTGAGTTTTTCTTTTGTATAATTTCAATAATTTCTCTTCGGCTGTGCTTACTGACTGTGGCAGTGGCACCGCCTCTTGGACATCTCATCGTTAGTCCCCATATAATTTTTTAAATAGAATTTTGTGAAGTTATATTATAAAAGGGGTGAAATAAAAATTATTAAATATGAAAATAATATTTTAAATAATTTTTTTTTGTTTGGAAATATTTAAAATTTAATTTTTTATCAATAAAGATAAAATGATTTATTTAATCTTTACAATTTTTATTTTAAAAACAATCAAATAGTAATAAAAAAATTATGTTGAATGTCACCCCTAGCCATTTATTGTACTAATGAATGAGGTTAGTAAGTAGTGTTCAATGTTAAGAAGTAATATTAACCTCATTCGCTTTTTTTTTTTTTTTTTGAGAATACCTCATTCACCTTTTTGTTGCGACAAATCTAATCGATTGTTAAATTGTTGTGAATTTGCTGCCATGTTTACCATCAAACTTTTTTGCTACCAAAGATGTCTTGTCCATCGAAGCTCCACCATTGATAGCATCAATCATGCTTCTTTCCAATGGCAAAATTCTTCATAAAAGTATTAAATTAGAAGTTGCTCCCCAATTTGATTATGAGGGCAAGATCCACATAGCTTCTTTAATCTTCCCAACACTCATGCAAACTCTCTCTAATGTTTTGTCTTATGTCACATATCTCTTTTGTAATGTTTGTGGCCTTAGATAAAGGAAAATACTTCTCAAGAAAAAGTTTCTTCATTGTATTCCATGTGGTGATGTTACTAAATCGTAGATGATAAAGCCACTCATTTTCAGTGTCTATTAAAGAGAATGAAAAAGAGGCTAATCAATACAAATGCTAAAACTAGAAGCAAAAACAAAAACAAAAACAAAAATAACCAATCAATTAGGACAAAATAATTCCCATGCCAAAATTGATAAGCAATGAAGCATTGCCTTAAAAGTTATCATTATTAAGTACAGAGGCAAGCAAAGGTCATTCCTATGGAGGATTGTTCTCAATTAACAAGTTATTAATACAAACCACACAAGACACATAAACCAATCAACAACAAAGATTGAATTAAAAACCCTATCTAGACTTTAACAAATTAACTCAAACTTTCGAGATTTACAAAGGACACACTAACAAACATGCTCACAAAATTTAGGGGGATATGGAGTCGATTTGCTACGTGAACTAAACTAAAGAATTTAAAACAAAAAATTTGAAATTGTAGAAAATTATTTTAAAGATGTTAAATTATGGTGCAAAATATGGTTAAAGAATCATTATACACCAATATAATCATCATTCACTTTCTTTTGAAACCAACAACCCTAAAATAACTATAAGCTCAATTATCTTGATCTTTCCATATTTGGCTATCAAGTAAAACAAACTCTTTACTTAATCTCTTTTCAAGAAACATTCTAGAACAAGCTTTCTAGATTTAATTTAATGAAAGCATTATAATCAAGAAAAATATAGGCTGAATCAACAAACAAATGCATTAGCTTGGTTTATTTATCTTGAATTATATTCCACATGTAATCAAACAAAAATATCCCATAATTATTATCAAAATCTGCCACTTAGGTTTAGTTCTTTGACAATTGTGGATCAAAATCCTTAAAGTGGCAATCAAATCATCTTCAAATTCATCTAGTTGCCCACTGAAACAAACAAGATAGCAATTCTTGATCATTAAAATAAGCGAAATATAATTTTTTTTAGAGAAAGATGAAGAAATTCTGATTCAGAAACTTTGTAAATAAAAATCCATGTCTATGGTTTTGAAATCAACCCTAACGAATGAAAAGACTACTCCTAAATTATTGGATATTAAATCCATTAAAGAAAAATAAACAAATGACAAGAGAAATGAAAGCTTACTGATTGAATTCTAGCTATGATAGCAAGTTTTCTCTCCAATTTGCCCACTTCTTTCTTCCTTATGTTCTTACTTCACCCAAAAACACCGAATACTAAAGGGTGGAAAGGATGACACACAGGGCGAACTGTAGTGGTTTTTATCTGATTAGTGGTGATAACACTGTTTTCTGATGCGCAGGATCCTCGAAGAGACAAGTGCATAGCATACTTAGTGTATGTGTGGAAATGAACGATGATGATAGTCTTTTCCTTTTCTTATCAGGATTTCAAAAAAGCAGGGAAGGAGATTAGCAAGCCATGAATTTGTACAAGAAACTACTTCAAACTTTCTTTTTTTTTCAACAAAAGACTCTTCCCTTTATATATAGGAAGAAACTAAGAAAATGACAAACTTTTCTGACAAGAGCCCGACAAACACACATGGGCTAAAGTAAAAGTTGGTACAATTATTACAAGAGCAAAAGTCAAAAAGTAACCACTTTATTGACAAGAGCCCGACAAACACACATGGGCTAAAGTAAAAGTCAAAAAACAACTACAATTATTACAACATTTTTTAAAGTGCGAGCTTAAAGAAAAAGCTAGGAGATGCTTTTTCAAAAGCTATGAGATGGAGACAAGTTGTCTACATCACTGTCTACTTCATCAAACAGGGACATAGGTTGTCGTGTTGGAGAATTATTAGAAGAGCTGTCATGGGAGTTGACAAGTGTCTTGGTTGGTGGGGCAGAAGAGCTTGATGCAAGGTGAGTGCTTGGAGTCTTTTGCGAAATTTATAAAAAGGAGAGGAAAGACATAAATTCTTCCCAAAGGTCTTGAGAGTCTTGGAATAAAATGTCTGTGTAGTCCGATTTTTCTTCCTTTATGATGATTCCGCTGGTGGGTGGAGTACTACTTACACCAGGTGGAGGTAACATGAGAATTTCATGTTGAGGACCTTGTGAGGTGTGCTGGATGGGCGTTGAAGGCAGTTGGTAATGGTTGATATCAAAGAGGAAATTTTTTAAGGCTTAAACAATAGTGGGATCATGTTTTAGGAGAGAAGAAGTGGGCAACGTTTTCCATTCATAGAGCTGATTTTGAGTCCAAAATAGGTTGGTGACAAGATGTTGAAAATAAGGACGGTGGATGATGAAGACTGATGTAAACTAACTGGCTGCACTTGTTGGAATTAAGTGAAGGTGATTCTGGTGGTGAATGCGGGTGAGTTCTTTTCTCTACGAAGGGATGGGAGAAAACCACTCAAGAAGAGTCCATAATAGAGAACTAGCATTCTCAAGAGTGTCGAGATGTTGGCGCATTGCTTGGACTGGAAATACTAGTGTTGTCGCATAGAGAATTGTTATACACCATATGTACCACAACTCATCTTCAGAGATGTCATTAAACAGACTGACTGAAAGACTTGTCAAAAACAAACAGTCAGGATGAAATTGCATGAAACTATCAGGACTGGTTTGGTGGACTCTAAACATATAGCGATAGACAAATTTCTGGGCAAAGTCTTTGATCTGGTTAAGAGTGGTGAAGGTAAGATTTAAAGGAAAGGATTTCTGGATAAGAGCTTGGTTAGGTAAAGAGGTCGTCATGGCTATGGCAAGAAAGTATGTCTGAGAGGTGATGGGTGAGATTTTGTGTAGTTTGGACAAGAGATTAGGGATGAGGTTTTGATTTTCCTTTATGTGTTTTACTGAGAAGTCATATTGAGAGAACCAGTTTTTCAATCTCAGTAGCCGTTTATCAGGGAGGGTTCGGTTTTTAAATTCAAGGATCTTGGGGAATGAAGAATTGTCAAGACGGATGTGGAAATGATGACCAATCTGATAGAACTCGAATTTTTTAATTCCATACATAACAGCCAAGATCTCTTTATATATCACGTGGTAGTGCTTCTCGGAGTCTTTGAATTCTCCGCTGGCATGGGCACAAAAAAGTTCTTTGCCATCTATCAGTTCGAGTGAAATAGCACCCCAGCATTCGTCGCTAGCATCAGTTTGGAGAATTCTTTGACCAGTGGATGGAATCTTTAAAGCTGGTGGATTTTGAGCGATCAGCTTTAGGTGTTGGATAGCATATGTCTGATCAGGAACCCAAAAGGGGGACTTTTTCTTCAACATTTTAGACAGCTGGCTTGTATGGACAGATACATGTGGTAGGAAATCCCGGAGATAATTGATTATCCCGAGGAATTATTGGATTTGTTTTTTGGTCAGGTGCTCATCTGGAAAGTGTAACAATCCTTGTGCTATGTGGGGACCTGGACGATAGTACCCATCTTTAAGGATCATGCCAAGAAACTCAATTGTGGAGTGACCTAGGGTGCTTTTCTTTTCAGAAAGCATAATATCGTGGGATTCCACTAGGGCGAGGAAGTGGTCCAACAATTTTTGGTGAGTCACGTGGTCGTTGGAAAATAGGAGGATGTCATCAATATAGACCCACCAAACATGCACATAATATATCAATTCTATCATCAATTTATATTGAAACTATCAACCGCAGACAACAATAAGCTCTGTTAGTCTCAATCTTTCCTTAGTGTGTCGTTAGGCAAAACAAGCTCTTCACCTAATCTCTAACCATTAAATAATTTAAAACAAGCTCTTTAAATTTAAGATAATGGAAGCATTAAACAAAGAAAGATATTAGGTTGATCGAGGCAATAAACACACAAGCTCGGATTATTTAACCTAGGTTATGTTCTCCAATTGAAATCACTGATTCCAACCTGCTACTAATGATTAAAATATCAAGACAATTACGGATCAAGAATTTTAATCTAGCAATAGAATTTATTCAAGTCCTATCTAATTGGCCACTCAAATAAAACAAGAATAAACCATGAACATTAATTATAGAAGAACATAAACAATCTCAATTAAATAAATTGAATGATAGAATTTAAATTTAATTGCATAGCATGTTTAGGGTTTTGAATTCACCCTCAACCAAATAAAAATTTAGCCTAACATAATTGAATTGGGAATAAGAGAATTGACAAAACCAATCATGGAGATTAATTCAAGCGGCTGCTGATTTTTCTCTTCTCCTTGCGCCTGTTGATTTTTTTCTCTGCCCGAATTGTGTCTGCACCCCCCTCTCGCTCTCTGGCAGCTCTCCTTTTATAATGCTAGTTGACCGAATTCTTCTCCAACAAGTCTAAAGAAATCATTTTTCAATTCTAATTGAAATCCATTTCTAATTTGAACTTTTATTCCTTTTTATCCACAATCTCCAATTAATTCCCTATTCAATAAAATAATACAATTAATTAAAAATAATAAATAAAAATAACTAGCAAATATATAATAAAGGGTAAAATATGTCTATTAATTAATTCCCTATTCAATTAAAAATTAACTAAAATAACTAGAATATTTCATATCAAAACAAGAAAAAGATGGAGAAATTAATAACAAAATATATGAAAAATATGCACTTATCAGCAGTGTTATCATTAACCTGCTTTTAGCTTTTGCTTTTATGTCTTGTCTTTTTATGTAAAAGATAAAGTTAGGGGGTCCTGTCCCTACTTTACTTTATTAAAGTTTACTTTAAGAAAAGATGAGGGTCCTGTCTCACTTTTCTAATAACCACCTCAGCCTCAAGCTCAAAATACAACAAACCATCAAACGGTCCATGGTTTACGTTTGATGACATTCCCACAGTCAAATGGAGAGAGAAGTCATCTGAAATGTCAGCCTGGGTAGATCTCCAGATGATAAGATCAGGTGCAACCATAGAATCGTTCCTCAAAGAGTTTGTCACCTGTTTCACGGGATCTTTGAGAGACTAGTTTGACAGTCTTGGCCCCTACAGACAATTACAGTTTGTGTAATTGCCAAACGTCTCTAGTGCTCTTGTTATTCTGCATGAACAATTTATTGGAGAACCATCTGCAGTTTTTGAAGCAGCAAGACGAGACTATCTCAACATGAAGTGTTGCTCTTTGAATGCTAAAGATCTTGATTTCCATTATAAAAGAATGTCAATCATGTTCTACAAGCTTAATGGATTCAACGATCACACCTTAAAGCATGTGTTTCTGGCTTCCTTACAACCAGAAATCCAACGACAACTTACAGTGCACAATCTCAACATTGACAACATCTCTTTGGGAAAAATCTTTCAGATAGCTAAGGGATGTTTGGAACAAAGAGCCTTTTAGAAGCGCCGGTAAGAAACCATACTTGCAGATCAAATGCAAAGATAAAAAAGATTGTGACTGCGGTCATCCACGAAAAAGGCATTTCAAGAAGATTAGGCATCCAACTTCCTTTTCTAAAGCAAAGTCTGAGAAATGGAGGAAACCATACAGTTTCTTCAGAAAAAGATCTTTCTCTCCCAAAGAACAAGGCAAGAAAAAATCTAGCAGATGCTTTATTTGTGGGAAAAAAGGTCACTATGCAAAAGGAAAAAGCATTTACAAGCTGTTACTGAGTATTCTACTAAAAAGAAAGAAGTAGAATCTTACTTCTAAGAACAAGAAGACCCTACTGATGAAACAATGTTTGCACTGGAAAACTCATCTGATGATTCAGAAAACGATGAGTTTCAATCCATTTTTCATCAACAATCGTTGTCCCTAAACACTACCATTCAAATTCCCTCCATCAAACTCCAAATCTTACCTTCAAAGTTTCATCGACCTATACCAACAATAATTTCTAGATACTGGTGCTCAAAAAAGCATGATGAATTCAGACATTCTTCTAGCTCAAAACTGGAAACCTCATACAAAACATTTCAGAGCAGCAGATGGAAAAATGTTCACCATAGAATTGATTGCTAAAAATCCCATTGGTATTCAAATCTTCCCAAATTGTGTTATCTAGACAAAAATCATTGGTTCAAAACTCCCTAATAAGGATATCTTATTAGGATTTGACATTATCCACCAGATAAAACATCTTCAAATTCTTTCCAATGGAATCAGGGCCAGATCCATGTTCAAATCTTTCACAAAGATCTTTAAACTCTACAGTCTGTCCGAATCTCCACCATCTTACCAAGATATCTCAACCAAGCTCCTAAAATATTGCCTAGAATTTCATTATGACTTCATCCACCCAAATCCTTTGTGAAAAACAAGTCTTTCTTTCTTCAGTTACCTTTCAAACTGAATGAAGACATTAATCCTACTAAGGCTACTCATCTAGGAATGAGCCCATCTGACTTAGCCTAGCCCAAAAGGAATGTTCACAACTCTTGGGCCAAGGACTTATTGAATCTACCAATTCTTAATGGGCTTGTCAAGCATTTTAAGTGGAAAAACGTTCAGAACTTGTTAGGGGAAAAAAATGATTCTTACAAGATGACAAGTTTCCTTTACCAAAAAGACAAAGCATCTTTACTTATCTAAAAAATGCCCAGATCTTTTCAAAATTTGACCTCAAGTCAGGTTTTTAGCAAATTGGCATTGAACCCTCAGAAAGATCTAAAACCACTTCGGCTTGAAAACTACCCCCTCCATTTTTCAAAAAGCCATGATCAAAATCTTCCAACCCATCTTACATCATGCATTCATTTATATTGATGATATTTTGTTGTTTTCGAGCACACATTAAGAACATTGCCAATTATTAAATCAATTTTTTGATATCATCCAGACTTACAGAATTATGTTATCAGCTAAGAAAAGCACCATTGCAACAGATAATATTGAATTCCTTGGAATGATTATCAAAGACAGACACTACCAGCCAGGAAAACACATTGCCCAAGAATTGGTCCACTTTCCAGATCAACAACTTACCAGGAAACAGATAAAACAAGTCCTTGGAATCATCAATTACATCAGAGACTTTATTCCTCATGTCGATCACCATAAAGCTTTCGGCTTTATTAAAGAAAAAGCCACCAAAATGGAATGATGACCACACACTTGCTGTCACCACTTTAAAAAAGATTGCTCAAAATCCGCCACCATTAAAGCTCATCACAGATGGCAAATGGATACTCCAGACAAATACAACTGATGAATCATGGGGTGCTATTCTTCTTGAAGAAATAAATGGCAAAGAAAGCTTTATTGCTTATGCTAGCAGACATTTCTCTGACACACAACAGCACTACCATAGTGTGTACAAAGAAATCTTAGTTGTAAAGAATGGTATCAAGAAAATTGAATACCATCTTATTGGCTATCATTTTCTTATCCGAATGGACAGCTCAGCATTTCCCAAGACTTGAATACCAGACATACTTTCAAGACTTGCAAAACCAATATCACCCTTGCATTTCATATCCACAAGATATCACTTTCCCATCATTTTCATGGCCAGTTCGCTACCAAACCAAAAGACTTTCTCTCTCAGAAAAACTTTTTCCACAGTTTTTGACATCCAATAATTTGCAAAAAGATATGTTTTCAGGTGTTTCATCAAAGCCTACATTTCCTTTCTCAACTTTCCACCCAAAAACTTGTTTCTCATAAGTCTAAACATTGACCCTTCTAGAGATGTGACTGAAGATGAGTTATGGTACATCTGGTGCCTAACTGTTCTTTACGTCACAAAGTTAATTCTCCCTATAAGACCTACCCTGAATCATCTCATGAATCCTGACAAATCAACCTCATTGACCTGGACCCTTCTTGAGTGGTTCTCTCCACTTCCCTGGTGGAGAAGAAAGTTATAGCAACTATCCACAGTCTACAACCTTAATCTAATGCCTGAATTAGAAGTAAATATGTTCATCTCAATGTTCATTATCCACAGGCCCTATTTCCAGCATCCAAACACCAACTATTTTTGGACTCAAGACCAAGTGTTTGAATGGTTCACAACGCCACACATAGCATCCAGAAAAACGTTCAAAATTTCCTTTGCCACCTTAATCACCAACCTAAACCACATAAAGACATATTTCATACGTCTTTAGGTCCACAACATGACATCATTATGATCCCAACTCCTTCGTCCATTTCAAAACCAAAACCCACAGGTATCATCATCAAAGAAGAAAAACCATATTTCACAAATTTCTTATTCCAAGATGCTCAAGACCCTTGGACTGACTTCCTACCTTTAAGCTAGCATCTCCAGCAACTCCAAGATCTATCACAATTGGAAGAACCTTCATTATCTAGAGCTAGTACCAACACTTGTCCACCTAACATTCAGCCACCCAATCAAATGGTGACATTCCCCTCACATTGTCCAAAAGCACAGCATTGCCCATGGCCACCATGTGGTCCCACCTGCAAGCATCCAAAGAAAAAGTTAGCAAAAGACGACACAGATTGCTCCTCTGACGAAGATTACATGAAACTGTTGTCCCTATAGCTATAAGTTTGTCGTATGCAATTATTAAAGTTTGCTTTTATTACTTTTAGGAAAAGTAAAGCTTGTCGTGTGTAATCATTAAAGTGTGCTGAGTCATACTTTAATTATTAAAGTTTGCTTTTAGTTGCTTTTATAAAGTAAAATATCTTGATAAGGGTCCTGTCTTCCAAGCTTGTCTCCTCCTCATCCTATATATAGGATGATCTCTTCCTTTGTAAAATTAGAATCGGAGATTAAGAAATAAAAGCGTGTGTTTTTTAAACATGAAGTTCTAAATTTTCTTTCTTCTCTCTTTTAATGAAGTTCTAATATTCTAAGAGAAAATAAGGAAGTATGCTCTGCACTTGCCTTTCATAAGGATCCTATGCATCAGAAAACTTTTAATGATTTTATCTGGTTTGGTACCCTGTTTTAAGACAAAAGAGTGTCTGTTTTGGGTTAAATAACCTCAAATGAAAATGTTTTAAGTTTTTTTTTCATCTGAGTATATCGGTTGGAAACCGATAAGGGAGCTTCCTCTTAGTTCGTAACAAAGTGGGTGGCTTAAGTGAAATATATTCAATGTTCTCTTATCCATGTCTCTCTAAACTCCTCTTTCTTAAGTTCAATGGAGCTCTGAAATAGATAAGAAAAGGAATAAGGAAATTTAAAAAATGAATTTGTTCAAAACCAAGTTAGTATGCTCTACATGATAAGTGCATATTTTTCATATATTTTGTTAGTAATTTCTCCATCTTTTTCTTGTTTTGATCTTAAATATTCTAGTTATTTTAGATAATTTTTAATTGAATAGGAAATTAATTAATATACATATTTTACCCTTTATTATATATTTGCTAGTTATTTTTATTTATTATTTTTAATTAATTGTATTATTTTATTGAATAGGGAATTAATTGGAGATTGTGGATAAAAAGGAATAAAAGTTCAAATTGGAAAAGGATTTCAATTAGAATTGAAAAAGGATTTCAATTAGAATTGGAAAAGGATTTCAATTAGAATTGAAAAATGATTTCAATTAGAATTGGAAAATGATTTCAATTAGAATTGAAAAAGGATTTCTTTAGACTTATTGGAGAAGAATTCAGTCAACTAGCATTATAAAAGGAGAGCTGCCAGAGAGCAAGAGGGGGTGTGTGCAGACGCAAGTCGGGAGAGAAAAAAATCAGTAGCCGCTTGAATTACTCTCCATGATTGGTTTTGTCAATTCTCTTATTCCCAATTCAATTATGTTAGGCTAAATTTTTATTTGGTTGAGGGTGAATTCAAAACCCTAAACATGCTATGCAATTAAATTTAAATTCTATCATTCAATTTATTTAATTGAGATTGTTTATGTTCTTCTATAATTAATGTTCATGGTTTATTCTTGTTTTATTTGAGTGGCCAATTAGATAGGACTTGAATAAATTCTATTGCTAGATTAAAATTCTTGATCCGTAATTGTCTTGATATTTTAATCATTAGTAGCAGGTTGGAATCAGTGATTTCAATTGGAGAACATAACCTAGGTTAAATAATCCGAGCTTGTGTGTTTATTGCCTAGATCAACCTAATATCTTTCTTTGTTTAATGCTTCCATTATCTTAAATTTAAAGAGCTTGTTTTAAATTATTTAATGGTTAGAGATTAGGTGAAGAGCTTGTTTTGCCTAACGACACACTAAGGAAAGATTGAGACTAACAGAGCTTATTGTTGTCTACGGTTGATAGTTTCAATATAAATTGATGATAGAATTGATATATTATGTGCATGTTTGGTGGTGGCGAATGATCCTTTAACCAAAGTTTTCATCATTATTATTTCTTTTTCCTTTAACTAGAGTTTTTATTAAATTCTTGTTCGTAGTTTTAATTTCTTTATTTCTTACTATTTAGTTAAAAATTCATAAACCCCCTTTTTATTTATAATTGGCATTTTCTTTAGTTAGATTAATTTCTATTATTACTACTATTATTTTATTTTAAATCTTGCTTTAGAGTTGATAAATAAATATAACTAGCATAGTCTCTGTGGGATCGATCCTTACTCGCTCTGTACTTATTATTTATATTAGTGGTAAGGTTTTAAATTTGGTGCACCTTAACGACACTACCAGAATGTCATCATAACTAACAACACATAACCCATAATCACAACTATACCAGGCCTCTAACCCTTTGCCTAATTCCTCGTATACCAACCATAATCCTGACCCCAATGCAACAACAGCCCCAGATTGCGACTCCAATGATAGTGTTTTTAGTATGAATGATAATAATGAAGATGACGATCAATTAAAGCTTTTTGCTCCTAGACCTATTGTCATAACTAATCCAGGGTATGTGCATTTTAATGATAATGATAGTGATTATATTCTTTCTGATTGTGAAAATGATGACAATGAGTATGTTGTCAGTTTTGATAATGAGCATGATGTATTGAGTATAATGGACGCTGATATGAGAGTAAATTTATATATTCCTAGTCATGCACCTATGATATTCAGAGATGTGAACTATTTCAAGATATTTACAGAATTGGCATGGGCTATGAGGCAACATGCTGTGGAGAATAGTTTAAGACTTACAGGCACAAGTTCGAAAAGACAAGAATCACTTTTGGGTGTGAGTAGTACAAGTGCTTGTGGTTTTTACATGCTACAAAAATTTAAGACTTACAGGCACAAGTGCTATCATTTCTAGCAGTTAGAAATAGCTTCAACAGTAGATGTAGACATTTTATTGGCGTAAATGAATGTTACTTAAAGGGTCCCTATAAGGGTATCCTCCTCTCAGCAGTAGCACTTGATGCCAACAATAGCATATTCCTACTTGTTTGTATTTGTAGTGTTGAGAACACAACTACTTGGACTTGGTTTCTAGGTCATTTGAAGACATTTTTAGGGGATACAAGGTAATTAACCTTCATGTGTGATAGGCAAAAAAGGATTTATAATGCATTGACACTTGAATTTCCTAATGCTCATGAGACATATTGTGCCAAATATATATTATTGAATCTAAAAGTTAAGTACCCTTTGTTTGATTTCGAGTCCCAATTTTGAGCATCAAGCAGAAGGGCATTTGAAGAGGTGTTGGTTATTTTTTAACTCAATTGCTATTGATGTCAATGTGCAAGTGAACACAACAAGTAATAAAGTGATGAATATTCGAGATCGTCTCCATATGGATTGATTTTACTAGAAAGGCTACAACAATCACGATAGTACAAACTTCATTTGTCCCAAAAAGATTCTAATTAAAAGTGAATTACTATCGAAATAGACATAAAAGAAAAATAAAACAAATCAATGCAGTAATAAAATAAATTAAATGAATTGCATAAAAAGATTTCAATGGGAATGAGGTAGCTAAGTGATCAAGCTCTCTTAATGGACTGATTGTTTTGTCTAAATTAACACCAGTTGCTACAACAATTCCTACAGCACTGGGCAAAATTATTTTTTGCATCCTCAACTGTCGCTTATCAGATTTCTCATACCCTTAAGCATCCTAACAATGACCAATTGTTAACCCACCCATGATATGACATTATGAGCATACACTCTCTCTACTTTACAATGTGAATTCATATATCTAGTTCTTCACAAATCTTAACTTTTATGCATTGAGAATCCAAACCCTCAGGTAAACTTTGAACTCAAATCTGGGATGATTCATCTTCTTCCTACTTTTCATGGTCTTGCAGGAGAGGATCCAAATAAGCACTTGAAGGAGTTCCATGTGGTCTGTTCCACAATGAAACCAGCCGGAGTTTCTGAAGAGCAAGTTAAGCTAATGGCCTTCCCATTCTCTTTGGTGGATTCAGCCAAGGAATGGTTGTACTATCTTCCCTCCGGTACTGTCACTACATGGAATGAGATGCGTCAGCTATTTTTGGAGAAATATTTCCCAGCATCAAAAGCTGGCAGCATTCGAAAAGAAATTTGTGGAATCCGACAGTATAATGGAGAGCCGCTCTACGACTATTGGGAACGATTCAAAAAGCTATGTGCTAGTTGCCCTCACCATCAGATAAGTGATCAACTTCTTATTCAATACTTTTATGAGGGTCTACTACCTATGGATAGGAGTATGATTGATGCCGCTAGTGGAGGAGCACTCGTGGATAAGACACCAGAAGCAGCCCGAAATCTCATTGCTAACATGGCTGCTAATTCCCAACAGTTCAACACTAGGAACGATCTACTGCCGCCACCTAAGCGAGTCAATGAGGTAAGTACTACTTCTCTAGAAAAACAAGTTTCAAATCTTACTTCTTTGGTGCAACAATTAGCTCTAGGGCAACAAATGAGACCGTGTGGCGTATGTTCTATGGTTGGGCAAGCGACTGACATGTGCCCTGCCATCCAAGAGGGTTCACATGAGCAGGCCAACGCAGTTGAGGGGTTCCTAGGCCAACCAAGACAAAGGTATGATCCCTATTCTAATTTTTACAATGAAGGGTGGAAGGATCACCCTAATTTTAGGTATGGGAACCAACAACAAGGCATTCCTAATGTGGCACCATCTCGACCACCGGGCTACCCCCAACACCGGGTGCAACAACCTTACCAAGTTCGGCCACCTCCACCTCCTCAAAATCAAGGTACGTCTTTGGAAGATCTTGTAAAAGCTCTCGCTACTAACTCTATGCAATTCCAACAGACTACCCAGACACAGCTCCAACATTTAGAGAATCAAATTGGCCAACTGGCCACATCTATGAGTAGGATAGAGGGTAGAACTTCAGGAAAGTTACCTTCTCAACCAGAAATTAATCCAAAAGAGAATGCTAGTGCTATGTCTCTTAGGAGCGGAAAGCAATTAGAACCATTATTAGCTAAGCCATCAAAAGTGTCTACAACATCATTGTCCTCTGTGACCAATTCTTCCCCTGAGGCTCTTCCTTTAACAAGGAAAGACGATTCTCACTCGATATTGCCAGTCCATCCATCTGGCCAGGTAAGTACCCCCTCACCTCGAATTAAGACTCTTTCCATTCCTCCACCATTTCCTAGCAAATTTAAACAATCCAAGAAAGAAGTGCAAGAAAAGGAAATCCTTGAGACCTTTCGTAAAGTAGAGGTAAATATTCCTCTACTTGATGCTATTAAACAAGTGCCGCGTTATGCAAAGTTTTTGAAGGAATTATGCAGCAACAAGCGAAAGTTGAGCGGTAACGAAAAGGTAAGTGTTGGAGAGAATGTTTCTGCTGTACTTCAAAGAAAACTTCCGCCTAAGTGCAAGGATCCAGGTACTTTCACTATCCCCTGCACTATTGGTAATACCAGATTCGAAAGATGTATGCTAGATTTAGGGGCCTCAATTAATGTTATGCCATATTCAATTTATTACTCCTTCAATTTAGGTCCAATGGAAGAAACTGGTATAATTATTCAATTGGCTGACAGATCTAATGCTTACCCGAAGGGGGTTATGGATGATGTTCTTGTGCAGGTCAACGAATTGGTCTTTCCAGCTGATTTTTATATCCTTGAAATGGAGGATGAGTTGTCGCCCAATCCCACTCCTATTCTGTTGGGGCGGCCATTCCTTAAGACAGCCCGAACCAAGATTGATGTTCACGATGGAACCCTTACAATGGAATTCGATGGTGAAGTAATCCGCTTCAATATATTTGAGGCAATGAAGTATCCTAGTGATGTTCATTCTGTTTTTGCCATAGATGATATTAATACTTTGGTGCAGGATTTCTTTGAATTATCCGGTAACGACAATTTTGAAATTGCCATAAGCAAAAATCTTATGAAAGATGATTCTAAGGAGCATGCAAATTTGATAAAATTGGATGATGAGGTAGAGGAAGCTATGACGATCTTAGATGGAGCAGTCACGTTACACACCAATGGGTATAATGTGGCTTTATTTATTGGATCATCCGAGGCAGGTGCCGGTGGTGTAGGTTGGAGGTTTTGAAGATGTTGACTTAGGGGTAAAAATGCTTCCCAAGAGTCTTGTGCATCTTAATAGAGAAAATTAGTGAAGTCTGGTTTTTCTTCCTTGATGATAATTCCCGTAGATTTAGGCTTGGAAATTGCTGAAGGAGTGGGAATCATGATGATATAATGTTGTGGACCTAGGGAGGTGTGAGAAATATCTCTGTGTGGAGCAGGTTGATGGTTTAGTTCACAAAGAAAGTTATAGAGTTCTTTTTGGACTCTATCGTCTTGTTCAAGGATGGATGTATGAGGTGTGGTGAACCATTCAAAAACTTGGAAGCAAAAATGTGAACATAGACGTCAACATTTTTGCTTCGGATGATGGCATACGTTCCAGATTATGAACTTGAGACAATTGGTGGAGTTTCTGTCACCACTATGGAATTGGAGAAAACTATTCAAGGAGTGTCTAGAGGAAGGAGGTTGAACTGTTGGGATCAAGTAGATGATCTAAGGTGGCTGCAATGGGAGCAATCAGTTTAGTGGCATAGAGGACGGTAAGGCACCAAATGTACCATAATTCATCTTCTAAAATTTCTCGAGAAGGATCCAGGGTTAGACCGGTAAGAAACAAGTTTTTGGGATGAAAGGTTGAAAATGGAAGCTTTCATAAAACACCAAAAAACAACTTTTTTGGCAAACTCTTGGATGGCAAAGACTGTGGTGAAGGTTTTTCGAAGGGGAAAGGTTTTTTTGGTAAGGGCTTGTAAGGGAAGTGACGTGGCCATGAAAATAATAGGAAAATGGGAAGCTGACGATATGAAAAACAAGGATTTTTCTGGTTTACCAAGTCTTGAGAGCATATCAGGAATAAGGTTGTGGTCTCCTTTTATATGCTTCACAAAGAAATCATATTTTCAAAACCAGTCTTTTAATCTGAGCAACATCTTTTCGAGGACATTTTTCCCTTTGAAGTTCATGATGTTGGGAAAAGCTGAGTTGTCCATTCTAACAAGAAAGTGATAGCCGATAAGATGATACTCAAACTTTTGAATACCATGCTTGACAGCTAAAATTTCTTTGAACACACTGTGGTAATGGATTTGTGTGTCAGAGAAGTGTCCACTAGCATGGGCAATAAAGTGTTCCTTGCCATTTGTTTCTTCAAGGAGGATGGTCCCCCACTATTCGTTACTTGCATTAGTCTGCAATATTCGATTGCCATCGGTGATGAGCTTTAATGGGGGCAGATTTTGCGCAATTTGCTTTAAAGTTGTGACAGCAAGTGTGTGGTTGCTGTTCCATGAAGGTGGATTCTTTTTTAATAGGGCTGACAGCTGGCGGGTTTGGTGATCAACATGAGGAATATAAATCCCTGATATAATTGATAATATTAAGGAATTGCTGTAGTTGCCTTTTAGAAAGATGCTGATCTGGAAAGTGAATGAGTTCTTAGGCAATGTGTTTTCCTTACTGGTAGTGGCCGTCTTTGATGGTCATTCCAAGGAATTCAATGGTATGGGTGGCAATTGTGCTTTTCTTAGCGGATAACATGATTCCATGAAATTGAATGATATCAAAGAATTGATTTAATAAATGGCAATGGTCATCTGGGGTACCTGAAAATAATAAAATATCGTCAATGTAAATCAATGCACTATGTAAAATGGGTTGGAAGATTTGGACCATGGATTTTTGGAAAATATATGGGGCTGTTTTAAGACCAAAAGGTAAAACTGTCCATTGGTAATGAGCATTGGGGATGTAGAAGGCAGTTTTATAACATTCGGAAGGTTTAATGGCAAGTTGCAAGAATCCAAATTTAAGATCAAATTGGAAAAGATTTGGGCATTTTTGAGATAAGTGAACATGCTCTGTCTTTTTGGCAAAGGGAATTTGTCATCTTGTAAAAACATATTTAGAGGCTGATAGTCTATGATTAATAGTTTTTTTCCTCGAACAATCTCAAAATATTTTTCAACATAAAAAGCTTGGCAAGCCCATTGAGAACTAATGGGTTCTATAAGACCTTGGGCTAACAACTGAGAACATTCCTTTTGGGCTAGGACTAAGTCAGAAGAACTCATTCCTGGATGAGTGGCTTTGGTGGGATTCACATCTTCATTCAACTTGAAAGGCAATTGAACAAAGAATTGTGGATTTTTCCACTGGGGATTGGGAAATGTCTTGGAAAGGCTGGGAGGTTTCAGACAAACCATAAAGCTTTAGGACATTGGTGAATGGTTTAAACATAGACTTAACTCAGATTCCAGTAGGAATAATTTGAAGGTGTTTTATCTGGTGAATGATATCAAAGCTTAACAAGATATCCTTATTAGGCAGATGGGAACCAATGACTTTCGTCCAGATAAAACAATTTGGAAAGATTTGAATACCAATGAGTTTTCTCGTAATCAAGGTGGTGGTGAAGAGTCTTCCATTGACTGCTTTGAAATTTTCTTCATAATGTTGCAAGACTGAGATAGAAGTATACCGGGATTGAACATACTTCGTTGGGCCCCTGTATCAAGAAGGCCAATGGCAGGAATCAGTCTCTGGAATTTAGAGGGTAAAATGTGGAGGTTAATGGAAGGGATAGGGATGGTAGTGTTAAGAGACAATAGTTGTTGGTGGAAAACAGTATGGAACTCATCATTTTCAAAATCATTGGAAGAGTTTTGTAGTGCAAACACTGTTTCATCAGTAAGCTCCTCTTGTTCTGAGAAGTAAGACTCCATTTCATCATTGTGAGGAGAATAATCAGTAGTGGCGTATAAATGCTCAACAAGTCTGATTGCTTTGTCTTTTTTGTTAGGGCAATCTTTGGCGTAATGGCCTTTCTTTTTTCAAATGAAGCATCGGCTTAACTTCTTCCTTTGTTGTTCTCTGAAAGAGCTAGATCTTTTCCTGAAAAATCGGTATGATTTTTGGCTAGATTTTGATCTAGGAAATAATGCTGGATTTTTGAATTTTCAAAAATGCTTCTTCTTTTTGGTGTTGCAATCACAATCTTTCTTTTTCTGGCATTTGACATGCAAGGCTTTTTGCATGCACTTCGGAAAGGCTCTTTGTCTTTTAACAACTGTTTTTGTTCACATAGTTTTTCCAAACATCCTTTGGCGATCTGAAAGATCTTTCCTAAGGAAATGGTATCATTGGTGAGTTTGAGACTAGTGAGCTACCACTGTATGTTTGGTTGTAATTCTTCAGGTAATGATGCTAGAAAGACATGTTTGAGAGTCGGATCATTGAACCCATTGAGCTTATAAAACAAGATTGACATCTGTTTGTAATGGAAATCAAGATCTTTAGAGTTGAGGGAGCAGCACTTCATATTGAGATAGTCGCGTCTTGCAGCTTCAAAGACTGCGGCTGATTCTCCAATGAATTGCTCGTGAATAACAAAAAGAGCAGATGAGACATTAGGTAGCTGTAGGGATATCATCAAAAATGAACCATGGACCATTTGAAGGTTTATGATCATGGCGGGATTGAGCAGGCCGGTTTGGAGCGAAGGATGCTTCGGGTGGATCTTCCTCAATATCTGAGGGTATTTAAAAAAATAGGTCAGTTCTTGAGGATTGAGCAGGCTCAGTTTCTTCAGGTTGAGCCATAAGAATCTTAGTGATATCAGTATAGGATTTTTCAAAATCACTAGATGAGATGGAAGATTCAAGGGAAGAGTCTGTGTCAGATTCAGATTGATTGACTGAAACGACGAGATTTGAATAAGAAGTTTGGTCTGTATCAGATGGGTTTAGGATTATCTGTGCACTATATTTGGTGCATTGGTGATTTATCTTTGGCCTGAGTTGGTGTTGGTTGAGGAGGGAGTTGGGTATATATAGGTGGTTGCGGTTCTGTGATAGACAAAGGTGGATGGAAGGGCTGTTTATCGGGTCGTGGACGAGGATGAGATGTAGATCTAGATGTGTTCGACAGAGGATGTTTTCTTAACAAAGAATGGGTCATGCCAAATAATTTGGATGGGTCTTGGGGCTTGATTGGAGAAACCATAGGTGCAAAAGGATGGAAGGCGGTGCTAATAGTGGGTAACGGTGGAGAGGTAGTAAATAATGTTGGCCTTTGCCTGTCTAACTCAATCTGTTCGAGTTCTACTCTCAACTTTCAGATTTCCTTTTCCTTTTGATAAAATTCTGGACCATTGTAGCTATGCCTCAGCATGGTTCTTAATTCTAAATCTAGTTGGGAGATTCGGGACTGAAGATTCTGGTAAATCTGTTGCATCTAAGAAGTAATCGAATCCATCTTAGATTCAAAATGATCAGTTCGTAAACTGATATGATTAACCTTCTTATGGATATCAACTAAGGCTTCATTTTGAGCTCTAGCATTTTGTGTCTGCCAGTTGAGAACTGCTTCGAATGGTTTAAGGGCTTTTAAATGACCTGTAGGAGTGATGGCGGAAGGAATAAAGGGTTTAGTGATGACCTTTCGTTGTAGATCGGTATGGGTTTCGAGGGCAGGGAAATTGGAGGAATAATCTTGGGAGGTGGATGAGAACATCATACAAGCCATAAGCTGCATGGGTAATGTGGATGGCTAAGGATGGAGAAGGATTTTAGTTTTGCAATTTTTGGCAATCCATCTCAGTTCTTTTTGGTAGATGGGTAATGGAGCTAGTGGTGGTGAAGGATTATGAGGTGGTTTAGGTTGGTTGTGTGAGCACGAAGTTTTGGGTATTTTCTTTTTTGGTTTCCTTTTCCGCTGCAAGCCAACATCATCTTCTTCCCAATCATCCTAACAGGGACAATCTGGGTCACAATTTCCTAATCCTAGTGAATTCCAAAGAAAGTGGCCATTAAGTTTGGCAGGATAGACATGATATCCTTTTGAAGTGAATCTTATAATTGGAAACTTTTCTTGAGCGGTCTAGATAGCCGTTACCATGGTTGAATAAGTGAATGAGAGTCGTGGAGGCTCCTCTGGTGCTGTTGGTGGAGGTCGAAAAGTCATTCAGACAATTTCATCAGATCTTCTTTCAAACATACTTTCTGTGGTCTGGATAGGAGAAGTATTGGGGTGGAACTTCTCATAATTTGAAATCCATTCCAAGGGCATGAGTTTTATGAGTTCATGTCGAGGGATCTGTCTTGGAATTTGAATGATGGTTGGGATCTGGTCTGATTCTGCTAACACCATGAGGGCATCAGAGTGGTGCTTAGGCGAAGGAAGATCTAAGGCATGGTTCTGGAGCCTATAGACCAATTGATGGAAATTTTTGCAGAAGAGACTTGGTCTGCATTTTGAATTTTCACTTGGACTTGTAAGGTAGTGGAGAGATTAGTGTCTTGAAGAGAAAGGTTGAAATTAGGATAGAAAATGAGTAAAACACTTCCAGCATGAAGAGTGGTTAAGATAGTACCAATAACAGCATCTTGGTAATGTGTGAATCTAGTGTCCAGCATAGCAATTCTGGCCGTGACTGGTAATCCTTTCATTCCATGTAAGGTTAGGATTAGTCGGACTCCTTCGATATGGAGATGAGTATAACCTTCTCTTTGCCAATTGGAAATCAAGTCTGGGGGAATTTTCAAAGTGACATATTGTTCAGCCTGAAGGGAACACTGATCCAATCTGGATGACTAGATGTATTCTTTTGGATGTGGTTTTTTTGGTGGAAATAAGGGTTCGAATACTACGAGTAAATGAGTGTGATCGTTTATAGAGGTGATATAGGAATATTCAAAAGAAGATTCAATGATCTGAGCAGATTCACGGATATAGGAATATTCAACTAAATTTTCGATCTTACTAGCAGTGTGTTTGGAGCAAGATTTGGGTAAGGTGATGGTGGAGGAAAGGGAAACTGGAGTTATGATAGAATACGTAGAAGCATTGTTGGAGGAAGTTGATGCCATGAGTATGAAATTCTCTCTGTCGTGGAATACTCGAACGAAAAGAAAGCAAAAGGCAAAATTTTATCATACCATTTTGAGAAATAAAAGAGCAGAAGTTGGCTCTGAAATAATGATGCTCTAACCGATTTAAAAATAAGACGAAAACTTACATCTGTTCATTTTGAAACTAAAGGAAGTATGCTTTGCACTTGCCTCTAGCAAGGATCCTATGCATTAGAAAACTTTTGATAATTTTTTATCTGATTTGGTACCTTGTTTTAGACAAAAGGAAAGTCTGTTTGGGGTTATATAACCTGAAATGAAAATGTTTTACAGTTTTCTATTCTCCTGCAATTTTTTTGAAATATCAGAGAGGGATTTTAGAGGATGATTTTCTATGGAAGTGTTTCTAGAAATGTTTCTTCTTTCTGGTCGGACAGATACACTTATTTTCATCTTTGCACTCTATCCTGAGATATGGTTTTTACAGGCTTCAGAAAAGGATTTTTTGTCTTCCATGAGATCTTTGAAAAATTCTTTTTGCTCACAGATCTTGTCGAGACATAGCATTGCCATTTGGCAAATCTTTCCCAGAGAGATATCAGCTATGCTGAAATTAGTGGCTGTGAGTTTCCTTTGAAGATCAGATTGTAACTCAGAAGGAAGAGAGGCTATGAAGACATGTTTGAGAGTTGGCTCGTTGAAACCATTCAACTTATAAAATAGAATACTCATCCTTTTGTAATGAGATTCCAAAAGGTGTCTTTTGAGCGAGCAGCACTTTATCTGATGAAACTCTTTTGACCTTCCCTTTTTACTCAAACACAAACCCCACCAGTACCTTCTCCGATCTTTGAAACTTATGCACCTTTCTACACACCATCCAGACCTCAACAACCATCAGTTTTCTTCACATCATGTTTCTCTAAACCTTTTTCTTTCTTCTAGGAATTAAAGAAATTATTTGGGGTTAATAATGATACACTCACCTTTAATTTTCTAAACTGAGTACGCTCTGCACTTGCCTTAAGCCTAAGGATCCTGTGCATCAGAAAGGTCTTGTTTTGTCCTCTAAAACCGATTTTTGTAAAATAAAATTGCTTTCTCACAACGTTTACCTTCTTTGAAGGCCAAGAGTGTCGTGTTTTCGAGTGGTATCATGAAAAACTATTTTCAAAAATAATTTTCGGATTTGGTATGTGATGGATAAGTGTATATCGGCTGGAAACTAGAACTTGCGGGCTATTGGTCCTAAGGACAGACTTTATTCTGTTACATATCTGGTGTAACAATGCCACGTACAACTACCCACTTGGTATCAGAGCCACACCCAACGCATAGGTGGTATAATTTATAATTCTAAGTAATATTATTTGATCTCTTAGAAGAAGATTAACCGAACATGGAAACAACTTCATCTTCAATCTCAACTCCTTCATCATCTTCCTCACATATTTCTCTTTCCTCTACTCTATCTCTTCTAAAGTCATGTTCCAAACACATAGCCTCCAAAATTGAAAACCTTGTTGAATATTCCTATATCCCCGAGTCTGCCAAAATTAATGAATCTCAGTTCCCCATCATGAGTCCTTATAATCTATACAAACAAAAGACAGTATGATAATGATACTGATCCATTGGGCCTTTGTCTTTTTTAGGAGTGGCTTTTAGTGAATCTTCAGATGGTATCGGAGGAATAGATGAAGACGAAGTGGCCTTTGACTTTGGTTATGAGATCTTGACTTTGGATTTTGATTTTTTGGGTGAAGATGGCTTTGGTTGAGGAGTTGGTTGAAGGTGTGAGAATCCAAAGAACTGATTGTAAACAGGTTGTTGAGGTCTGGATGGTGTGTAGAAAGGTGCATAAGTTTCAAACTTTTTGATTAAGGAAAGAATTAAGTGGCTGGTAATAAATTACTAACCTCGTTGACCGGGCCATGAATTCTTGGAGAACAGCATGAGGTTGAGCATTAGGTTTAGTTCCCTAGAGGTCGATCCATGAGGCAAATTCTTGAAGTCAAGCAGGCTATTTGTGACGGGGAATGTCATCAAATGTGAAAAAGGATGCTGAAGATGGTTTTGTTGAGTGATCAGGAACTGGTGAAGGCATTGATGGCTTTGGTTTTATTGGAGAAACATTATTTTCAACATCGGAAGAACTATCTTTTCTTTCTGCATCGGTAGACACTGTCTTTTCACCGATGAATTGTTCATGGATGATATTGAGTGCTGGGCCAATTGGAGATTGCATGAATTGGAGCTGTCTGTATTCTCCCAAGCTTTCTAACCAGTCTCGCAAAGAACCCGTTGACCGAGCCATGAATTCTCGAAGAGCAGCTTGAGGTTGAGCATTAGGTTTAGTTCTCTGGAGGTCAATCTATGCGAAAATTTCTTGAAGTCGAGCAGGACATTTGTGACGGGGAATGTCATTAAATGTGAACCAAGATGTTGAAGATGGTTTTGTTGAGTGATCAGAAACTGGTGGAAGCATTAATGGCTTTGGTTCTGTTGGAGATGTATTATTTTCAGCATCAAAAGAACTGTCTTTTCTGTCTGCATCGATAGACGCTGTCTTTTCAGCGATGAATTGTTCATTGATGATATTGAGTGCTGTGCCAATTGGAGATTGCATGAATTGGAGCTATCTATATTCTCCCAAGCTTTCTAACCAGTCTCGCAAAGAACCCGTTGACCGGGCCATGAATTCTCGGAGAACAGTTTAAGGTTGAGCATTAGGTTTAGTTCACTGGAGGTCAATCCATGCAGCAAATTCTTGAAGTCGAGCAAACCATTTGTGACGGGGAATGTCATCAAATGTGAACCAAGATGCTGAAGATGGTTTTGTTGAGTGATCAGGAACTGGTGGAGGCATTGATGTCTCTCGTTCTATTGGAGATGCATTATTTTCAGCATCGGTAGACGCTGTCTTTTCACCGATGAATTCTTCATGGATGATATTGAGTGTTGTGTCAATTGGTGATTGCATTAATTGGAGTTGTTTGTATTCTCCAAAACTTTCTAACCAGTCTCGCAAAAAACCCATTGACCGGGCCATGAATTCTCGAAGAATAACTTGAGGTTGAGCATTAGGTTTAGTTCGCTGGAGGTGAATCGATGCGACAAATTCTTGAACTCGAGTAGGCTATTTGTGACGGGGAATGTCATCAAATGTGAACCAAAATGCTGAAGATGGTTTTGTTGAGTGATCAGGAACTGGTGGAGGCATTAATGGCTCTGGTTCTGTTGGAGATGCATTATTTTTAGCATCAGAAGAACTGTCTTCAACAGTAGGTGTGGCAGTTGAAGTGCTTGGTTCTTCAGTTTTGGTGGCCATTAATATGCTTGTAATGTCAGCATATTCGGATTCAGAGTCAGTGGAGGTACCAACTGAGTTTGTGGATGAGGAAAAGGAAGACGGGTTGGACTCTGATGGGTTTGACTCATATACTGGTTCTGGCTCAGAGGAGTCAGAAGATGTGTTTTAGACAGTATGATAATGATACTGATCCATTGGGCCTTTGTCTTTTTTAGGAGTGGCTTTTAGTTAATCTTCTGATGGTACCGGAGGAACAGATGAAGACGAAGTGGCCTTCGACTTTGGATTTTAAATTTTTGGGTGAAGATGGCTTTGGTTGAGGAGTTGGTTGAAGGTGTGAGAATCCAAAGAACTAATTGAAAACAAGTTGTTGAGGTCTGGATGATGTGTAGTAAGGTGCATAAGTTTCAAAGATCGGAGAAGGTACTGGTGGGGTTTGTGTTTGAGTAAAAAGGGAAGGTCGAGTCTTTTCAGCATCAAGTCCTGACAATTCAGCTTTGAGCTTTCTGATCTCTGCTTACTTTTTATTAAACTCTGGACCCTAGATGTGGTTGTTGATTATTCGTCTGAGATCAGTGTCTAGTTCAGAGATACGATCTTGTAGATAGATGTACATCTGATCAAGACGATTGCTGATGGAATCAACTTTAGTTTCAATCTGAGACACTTGACTGGCAACTCGATCAATTTTCTTACCGAGTTGTTGAAGAGTTTGATTATGAGCATTGGCATTTTTGGTTTGCCAGTCTAAAACAGCTTCGTACTGTTTTGGCTCTTCAGGTTTGCCCAAAGGCCGTAACTAGTTGGACAAAAGGTTTTGAGATAACTCTGGTTTGTGTGTTTGTCTGTTTTTCAAGTGGAGGGAATGATTCTTAATAAGATTGACTCAAAAACATCAGGCATGATCTTATTGGGTGGACAAGAGGTTTGGGATCTAGTGGAGGTTGTGGAGGAAAAGAGTTACAAGACGTTTTTGGATGAGAAGATTTTTTCTTCTTCTTTTCCTTTCTCCTCATAACTTCTAGTTCATCATCAACATTCGTGTCGTCTAAGCAAGGACAATCTGGATTGCACATATGGGCTTCAGGAACATCCCATAGAAAATGACCGTGATTTTGTCAGGATATACCGGATACCCGTCTGATGAGAAACCATGAATGGGAAGTTTCTTTTCTTGACCAGTTTGAACTGCTGTAATCATAGCAGTGTAGGAAAGCTGTGATGTGTCTGAAACAGGCTTGGTCTCAGGTGTTTGAAAAGATTGTCTGACTTGACCATTTCTTCGTCTTTCAAACGTGGCTTCTTTTGTTTGAACTGGTTCAGAGTTATGGTGGAACTGCTCATAGTTGGTTAACCATTCAAGAGGCATAAGTTGGAGTAATTCTTGTTTCTGTATTTGTTTGGGAATTTGGATGATGGTGGGAATTGTATCAGTGTCTGCTAGGATCATTAAGGCATCAGATGTGGTATGTGGTGTGGGAAGGTCGAGTGCATGATTCTGTAATCGATACATTGTTTGGTGATGAAAGGTTGCAATTTTTTATGTGGGCATTTGTTCTGCTCCTTGGAGCTAGATTTGTATTTTAAGGGTCGTAGGAAGGTTGGGATCCTCAAGAGAGAGGTTTAAATTTGGGTAAAAGGTTAACAAGACACTGCCAGCATGGAGTGTGGTCAAGATGGTTCCTACAATAGCATGTTGGTACTGTTTGAACCTGGTGTCTAACAGAGCAATCTTAACCATAACAGGTAAACCTTTTCTGAAATGGAGGGCGAGGATCAATCTTACACCGCAAAGGTGGACATGCATATACCCTTCTCATTTCCAATTGGCGACGAGATCTTAGGGTATCTCTAAAGTGACATACTGCTCACTGTGAGAGGCTTGTAAAGCACACTGATCAAGTCTAGAAGATTGGATATATTCTTTTGGTAGTGGTCTTTTAGTGGAGATCAGGGTTCATATATTATAAGGACTTATGATGGGGAACTGAGATTCATTAATTTTGGCAGACTCGGGGATATAGGAATATTCAACAAGGTTTTCAATTTTGGAGGCTATGTGTTTGGAACATGACTTTGGAAAAGATAGAGTAGAGGAAAGAGAAATACGAGAGGAAGATGATGAAGGAGTTGAGATTGAAGATGAAGTTACTTCCATGTTCGGTTAATCTTCTTCTAAGAGATCAAATAATATTACTTAGAATTATAAATGATACCACCGCTACGTTGGGTGTGGCTCTGATGAAGGGACTCGTATCTTCTCTAAGTTTGATCTAAAAGCTGGTTTTTGGCAACTTGGTATTTCACCGGTTGACCATCACAAAACTGCCTTCTACATCCCTGATGCCCATTATCAGTGGACTGTAATGCCTTTTGGTCTTAAGGTTGCCCCTTCATTATTTCAAAAAGTCATGACAAAAATCTTTAGTCCTATCCTTCATCATGCTTTGGTATACATTGATGATATCTTATTATTTTCCTCTGACCATGAGAGCCACCAGAAGCTCCTTTTGGAGATTTTTATTGCCAATTAACTCTTGCCTTACAAAGGGATAGAGAGATCCTTATATAGAGATCTCGAGGAAGGAGAGATAAGGTGTGACCCTTATCTTTTACATAAGCAGAATGATTAAAGCACACCATGCTAAAAATAAAAAGGAAAAGCAGAAAACACACTTTAAACAAGACAGGACCCTTGTCTAATTATTAAAGCAAACTTTAAAAAAGCAAAAGCTAAAGATTCTCATGTGTGTCTGCAATCATGGAGTGGATGGGTAGTGTGATGGAGACACATCACCAGTTTCTTTCTCATATTGGCGTTTGGCACGACGGATCTGTCTATGATCAAGATAAGCTTCAGCTTGCTGATAGGTTTCTTCATCAACATTAGTCATCTCTTTTGGGGCTGATGTAACAGGAGGGTCTAGGTCTGTAACAGTGTAATGGGGATTTTCAGTACGGCGAAGAGACTGAAAATCTTCCCATGGATCCTGAGCGTTTTGGAATAAGACATTAGTGTAGTCAGGACATTGTTCCATGACAAGGATTCCTTGAGGACTTGAACTAGAACCTGGAATACAAGTTTGTGTCTTTGGGACAATTTCCAAGGTGTGTGATGGTCCAACGAGGTGTGGTGGATATTTGTGGCAGGTGGCTGAGCATTGTTGAGTTCCATGAGGTATAACTTGAGAATAGTGGTAACAGATGTATCATGGTTGAAAGTATAAGGATTGGGATAAGTTTTCTATTCATAGGCCATATCTTGTGTCCATAAGTCTCTTGTTTCTGGGTGCTGGAAGTAAGGTCTATGAACGATGAAGACTGTAGTGAACAGGTTGGCTTCTTGTTTTGGCATTCTGTTTAATTCGTGAAAAGTAAATAGATTTTTTAGTTGTTTTCGCCACCACGTGAGTTGTGAATACCATTCAAGGAGAGTTCAGAGAATATCTGATGAGAACTCAGGAGTGGTGATGTGTGTGAGGACTAGTTTAACAGGAAAAACTAGTTTGGTAGCATATAGGGTAGTGAGACACCACATGTACCATAACTCATCTTCGCAGATAGTTAGGGAAGACATGGTAAGACCTGTGAGAAACATGTTTTCCATACAGAAGAAAGGAAAGCGATCAGACTTTTTGCTTTGAACATTGAAGAAATACCGGTAAAGGAATTTCTTTGCAAAGTCTTGGATCTGGTAGGCCGAATGAAAAGGAATGTTCACGGGAAAGGTTCTTTGGTTGAGAGCTTTGAAAGGAAGTTGATGATTCATGGCTATAACTGGGATGGTGTAGATGGAGGAAATAAGTGAAGGTTTATTTATAGCCGGACGTGTAAGGTGTTGAGTGTTAGAAAATGCATATTTATAAAGGAGAAAACCGTCATTTTACATTTCAAGTCTTACTAACAACCCTTACTTTTATGTGTTTAAGCTTCTTGTAATTTAATTGTGTGTTTTATGTGTTTTAGGGGCATCATAGTCATTTCACAATAAATGAGAGATTAGACGGCAAAACTGACATCACTTTTGAACTCAGGACGGTCGAAAACCTTAGGATGAGCATAAAAGGAAAAATGGAACTGTTCACATGTACGGTACTGTCTATGTTACTGTTCACGATACTGTTTATATAGACGGATCGATGACGTGGCATTGACCATTGATGTGACATTGACTGATGAAGTGTCACAATCCTGTTGGACTAAAATTCTTATGTACTGTTGATGGCGAGTGGCAGCATATCAGTGGACCAAAAATCTCACGTACGGTATATGCATCACACATGATTATTTTCAACCAAACCGCATTACTATTCAACCCGGGTCAAATCGTGTTACTATTCATCTGCGTGGTCAAACTGCATATTATTCACGCGTATTGTTAACTGATGACGTGGCGCAATCCTGAGCGTCCAAACTGTTTTTAATCCAATGACCATGATTTACTCGATGTATCTATAAAAAGGGGACCTCTCCCCCCTAATTTGACAGCGCTGAATCTATTTTTGGACTCCATTTTCTGTAATTCCCTCTCCATCTTGTATTTTCTATGTATTTTAATAAATTTCCTTTTTACCCCTAGTTCAATTATGAGTAGCTAATTTTCTTTCAAGCTTGAGTTGAAGGTGAAGTCTCAACATGTGTCATGGGCTTTATTTGGTAAATTTATTTTCTCTTCTCCTCTAGTTTTTGCAGATGTTTTGACTTCTCGTTGACAAATAATAATAATCTTGTCTAGATACCGCCTTGGTTTCACTGGATCTCTAGTATAAGGTTATTATTATTTGGCACGATAAGCCCTTAGCACCATATTAATTAGAGCGTGGTTCATGAGGTATGAATTCCCCCCTCATGATTTAATTGGTATTAATAAGGAATATTTAGCCCATGATGCATGTTGATACGGATCCAGATACCCAAGTACGTCAATTCAATAGATTTCCTCTTCAATTTATTCTTGCCATTTCAATTCCAATTTCAGGATAATCTAAGTCACCTTCACCACAAAATCCAACCACCCATTTACAAAATTAATTCTATACACAATTAAAATCCACCTCCTCGTGGGATCGACACTCATCACCATTGATCTATACTACAATAGATTCGTGCACTTGCGAGTTCAATAAAATTTGCACAACAAGTTTTTGGCGCCGTTGCCGGGGAGGTAAGTAATTTTAATTCATAGAATTAATTTTTGTCAATAATTCTATTTAATTGTTTTCTTGTATTTTTATAGTAAGGTTGTAATGGCGCCATAAGGTTAGTATCATAATTTCTCGCTCTTCTTTATTTCTATTTGTTTTGTTCCCATCTTTATTTTTATTTTATTTGTTTTGCATGCATGGTCGTAGGTCATTATTACCTAATCTTGAACCTATAGACCTTGAACTTGAGAAAACACTTCGCACACACAAACAAGTTAAAAATAAAATGGATTTACAAGCACCACATGAGAGGCCATTTAAGGACTACTTCAGTCCTTTAGCTAATTTGAGCACATTATGCATAAGATACCCAAATGTAGCTGCTAGGAGTTTTGAACTAAAACCTAGTGTGCTAAATTGTCTTCCCACATTCTATGGCCTAGAAAATGAGGATCCATATAATCATCTGAATGATTTTCATGCTATTTGTCAAACATTTAAATATGATAATTTTTCAGATGATGATGTAAAACTTAGACTATTCCCATTTTCTTTAAAGGATAGAGCTCGTTCATGGCTTAATACATTGCCCGCTAATAGTATTGCATCATGTGAACAAATGGTAACGAAATTTTTGAATAAATATTTCCCAATACACAAAACCAATGCTATTCGCAAGGAAATCTCAGAGTTTACCCAAAGAAAGACGAGCAGTTTTTCAAAACATTGGAGCGATTCAATGGGCTACTCTTGAAGTGTCCACATCATGGGTACGAGAAATGGCACCAATGCCAATACTTTTTGGAGGGATTATTGCCGAATGTGCAAGAATGGCTAATGGCAACAAGTGGAGGAGAGCTAATGTCAAAAAGTGCATCAGAGATTTGGGAATTCTTCCAGTGACAAGCGGATAATTCCCAACAACGGAGTCGATCACTCAGAAATACTAGAAGAATTAAGGGAGTGAATGAAGTTCACATTGGCTAGTCAACTTCAGGAATCAAAGAAGTCAAGGAGATGGTTGAAGGTCTTGCTCAACAAATAACATCGTTATCGACTGCTAAATCAACTGAGCCACATGACCCTGACTCATACTCATATCAAGCCAATGCCATAGATGTAATGAGAAAGCCATTAAATTACAACCCATACTCCAACACATATAACCCTGGATAGAGAGATCACCCCAATTTTTCATGGTTTCAAGGATTCCAACAGAATGGACCAGCAGCTCCAGCTCCACCAATGCAACAAATTCCTCAAGTTCCTCAAGCATCTCAGCCACCATTTAGACCATACAATCAGAACCAGAACTATTCTCAACCCAGACCATGGGAGAATGCATTCCAGAATTTCAAGAATGTTACTCACTCTACGATAGAGCAACAGAACCGCACCATTGATGGACTACGAAATGAGTTAAGAGCGGGCTTCAACTCACAAGCCCAATCAGTTTCAAGCCTCAAGAAGATGGTGCGACAACTTGCTTCTTCAGTTCAGACCTTGGCAATGACTGTTGAGAAAGGTAAGTTTTCAAGTCAACCAATGCCTAATCTTAAAGGAGTGCATGAAGCAAGTACCAGTTCACCACAGCAGCATGGAGAGGTCAAAGCAGTCATGACCTTGCAAAAAGGAAAATAAGTCGACAACAAAGTGGAGATGCCGGTGACAAAAGAAAATCAAATTCTACCGATGAGTGTTGAGGAGTCATCAACAGAGGAGAGAGAAGAAACCAACCCACAAGAATATGTTCCGAAAGCTCCATTTCCTCAGAGGTTAGCTAAAGGAAAAAAGGGAAAATCCACAAGTGAGATTCTTGAAATCTTCAAACAGGTAAGTGTTAACATCCCTTTACTTGATGCTATAAAGCAAGTTTGATAAGTGCATATTTTTCATATATTTTGTTATTAATCTCTCCATCTTTTTCTTGTTTTGATCTTAAATATTCTAGTTATTTTAGTTAATTTTTAATTGAATAGGGAATTAATTAATATACATATTTTACCCTTTATTATATATTTGCTAGTTATTTTTATTTATTATTTTTAATTAATTGTATTATTTTATTGAATAGGGAATTAATT